>JAMKCH010024201.1:0-49659 GCA_023653785.1 Ophioderma brevispina | reverse complement strand
AATATGTAACGGCTTCATACCGATTCATGAGTAAGATTGGTCCTTACCGTCTGAGACACTCAATCGATTCCTTTGTTTGGAAAGAACAATCAAGAAGGGTTACAGTTCTGAAAATCGAGGCCGGTTAACCTCTTTAATCTTAGGAGATTAGGCCACCTAATATTGTAGTTGTTATGAGTGACCAAAACTTTTAGTCTTCGATATATGAATTGATAAAGTCTAGACGTCAAAACATTATTTCTTGGAACAAGACGAATAATGTAAACGCAGGCGTAACGAGGCTTAAACGTATCAGATATTTTCTAATATTTCCTTCTTGACGAAAAATACTGAAAGAAGGAATTCATTCAAAGCAGTTTGTTGATATAGAAAAATCATACTGGAAAAACAACAACTAAATTGTAGTATGAAATTCCCTGATGTGTTTGAAAAGGGTGAAATTTTGATTAGTGGAGATTCTCCCTCTTCCAGCAATATACAAATAATTTCTGGCTTCTGGCGAGTAATAATTACTTATTTGGATCTTTTCTTTTCTTTATGTTGAATGCTTCATTTTTGTTCAATTTTGTTGTTTTGGAATTTTATTCCATTTGCCTTGCTATTATTTCTTTGTGAGAAAAGGCACATTTTTTAATTATGGCCTTAATCTGCTCCTACATCGTCACCTTCGAATTCTCATTGACTTAGTGGTAAAGCCTACAACCCTCTCAGAACGAATGGAATTGTCGACACTCCCCAAAAATCTTTTACTGAACTGGACAGGAATAAAAAATCCTACTATAAATTATTACTCGTGTTACTTTTTTTTTATATAATAATAAAATAGCCTCTAACAGCCTAGTATCGATTACAATTACTTAATTATCAAGAATTCGGTAAAGTATTCTTAACTTTGTTGTAAAAGCTTGGCAAAAGAATAATGTACTGATTCACTCCAGTGAAACGCATTATTTGTATTGTATCATGCATGCTGTACAAGATAACTTACTTTGTTCACACACATATAGCAAATATAGGGACAATTAAGTCTGGTAAGTGTATCCATTATTTTATGCATTGTATAAAACTATTGTTTACTGTAAAACTCCCAGCTTTCATTTCACGACGGAACGCGTCAAAAAGCGGGTGGGGAGCCCACATAAGAGACATTCGCCTCTCAGGTACTTGGACAAGGAAGCTGGCCAGCAATCACATCAACACATTGGAGCTGTGGGCTGTTCATCTGGCGCTGAGACAGAATCTCCATCTAGCAAAGGGAAGTCACGTCCCTAGTCCAGTGCGACAACATGTCGTCGCTCCCACATAAAACAAGAAGCGGGATCAAGGATCGCACCTTGCCTTACAGGACATTCTCAAAGTATATGGGAGTGGTGTCTCCGTCATAAGATCACCCTGACAGCCGTTCACCCTCCGGGGGAAGACAACCAACCCTGGCAGGATGCCCTATCGGGAAGACATCCGGGGAAGTCGGGGCCATCGAGCGTCCGGGGGGTCGTCGGTGTTGGAGTGGCACCTCAACCCCAATATATACAGGAATCGTTTTTCAACAGGCTGGAAACACCCCCATCGTCGACCTGTTCGCAACCGCATCAACGCACAGCTCCCGAAATACTGGCTCGGGGCACGGGATTCCGGCGGGCCCTTCACCGGGACGCCATGACAATGGATTGGGACGGAGTCACAGTAAACGCCTTCCCTCCGATCGTCCTAGTTCCTCGAGTTCTTCTCAAGGCGATTGGCCTCGGCAACCGGGTTTCCAAAGGGATCCTGGTCCATGCTGGACGCCAACCCGTTGACTCTTCCAATGAGGAAGGTCCTGATCAAGACTCCGGGGGAGGGTTCCTTCCTGATTGAGACTCTGAAGGGCGATTAACCTGATGCAGGCCATTTCATTTCAGACCTACAGAGCAGCAGGCCTTTCGCTCCAATCTGCCCGTCTGGCGGGAGAGGCCAGGATACCTACAACAAGGAAGTACTATAATTCCAGACTGGTCGAAGTACCGGAACTGTTGCAGGGATCACCAAGTGGACCCTCTGCTAGCAACTCTAAAGGAGGTGGCGTACTTCCTGAATGCATGTGTTCGAAGATGGAGCCAACCCACTCACAGTCTGGAGTTGCCGCACGACAGTAGGGGGGGGGAGGGGGGAAGGGGGGGGGAAGCCATTCATCTGGTGTTTGCGGAGGCATCACCGTGTCTAACTCTCCAGCGCTTCACGACCTCATCGAGGGAATGCTACATCGACGACCGCTGAACGCTCTCTGGTACCCGCATCTTTCCTGTCGCCGCAGCATCAGGCCGGAGAGTATCGGATATCCCATGCTCTGTCTACAGCAGAGAACCACCTCACCTTCACAGGAAACGCCGCTCGCCTTTCTCCCCTGATCAGTTACCTGGTCAAGATCACTGCTTTCAGCTTCACTCCACACCTATCATACCTCCCCGATCTCCGACCAGCTTCAGGTTTCCCAGCGATGAAAGACCCTGGTGTCCCCATTTAGAGCCTTGAAGTTTTTACCTCAGCAAGAACTCTGCCCCTATAGGGGGTGCTCACGACCAGCTTTTCCTCACAACTCCCGAATCGTTTTGCCGGCCTCCAAGACGACATTATCCATATGATCGTGGCAGTCATAAGGAGAGCCGAGCTAGTATGAGGTTCGTCTGACGGGACGCACATAGAGCTCACGACGTAAGATATCAGGCGCTGCTTGGGCCTCCTACCGGGAGCTTCTATAAAATATGTCATGGACGCTATGGGATGGGCTAGTCCTTCTACATTCCAAAAGTTTATCTCCGAGATGTCCTAGTACGCAACTGTTCGACGGCACTAGGATCCTATCATCAGCGTCCTCGTCATCACAGCACGCCCTCCACATCGTCCAGTCGCCACAACACCCAGTAAACACTTGACCCATTGAAGTCGGTAAGTGCAACTATTCTATTATTGGTTTGTTCAACCTTCTCCCTGCGAGACCAAATCACCATAGCTCCGCTTGCCTTATTTATGGCCAGCCCTCTGGTATCCGGGTTGACTCTACTACTTGCAATCTGTGGCATAAGTCAGGCTTGAATGGGAGCGTACTAGGAGGATGTAGGTGATCCCCTCTCCCGCCGGGGAGAGTCATATCCACCACTACTCTCTGTATACTTACCATTTAAGCCTGACGCTCCCCCCCCCACCCCCCCAGGACTGGGTTCCGTGTTCGCTCTCCGCCCGCGAGAGTCACCCCGGTGGAAATAGCATACCAAATTGAGCCAGAAGTCAGTGTTTCTAGATCATCCGCCCCGATGCTGCGCAGTCAGGGGTCGTCGACTTTTCCAGTGGTACTTCTTGGTGTCCTACAGATCATCTGAAATTAGGACCACAAAGACGTCTGGAATAGTGTATTTTCAAGACCTTTTATCAAATCTAGAATACTTAACTAGAAACGATCAGTGAGTGCCATGGATTTTAGCAAATCCACGTAAATGCTGTTTGAGGGTCCAAGATGGGTTTCCGTACATGGAACAACTATGTAGCTTTATTTCTAATTAAAAGTGGACCCTTATATTTTAGGTCAGTCCAAAACAGTTTTAACATGTTTGGGATTGATTTTTGTGCTTACTGAAACTTTTTGTTCTAAATCCATTGGTTCAAAATAACCGTTATGTTGAGAAAATGACCTTAATGCTCGGAACCTTTTTTTTTCCTTTTGTTTTTTACTACATTACTTTGTAATTATGACTAAAATTATAGCCATATTACTTTAAAAACTGATTTTCCTCTAAACTACATTCCTTCTGTTAACAAATAAGTGAATCAGAACTCCAATTTCGGACCAAAATCACTAGGTGAATGTTTATCCGGTGATACAGCCATCATTTATCCTAGATTGCCCCTTTTAAAGTTAACACTACTGAATTTCTACTTAAAAGTAAAAGCATTCCCACTTTAGGTCAAACAAACTGTTTAATGTGTTTTTGATGCTTTTGTGCTTACTTTAAACATGTTTATGTGCATCATAAGTTCATATAAACAATATTTGAGAAAATGACCTTAAATGCTCTGGAATCTTTTATTTTCTTTATTTAATCATCTTTAATTTGTTATTTAAGACGTAAATATAGTCCAAATTACTTAAAATTGGTAATTTTTCTGATAAAGCTTGTTTTGAGAAATCAAATACATCAACATCTCAAAAATCATATTTTTTTGGCCAAAAATCATCTTTTTTGGGCCAAAAAGCCAAAAAATAAATGTGATTTTTGCAACAACTCTTATGAGAAACTAGACCATATAGCAGTTGACCTGACTGGTTGGCCAGCTGTAACAAAAAATGCCACATATTTTTTCTGAACACATTTATTATACTTGGCTGCTTTCTATAACTAGCTGTACCATTTTTACAATCGGACGTAATCTCGAAACAATAATGAAATGAATAGACGTGCAACATGAAATAAAAGCCTACGGCCCATGGTCAAAATAAAATGTTAACTGTGTAACGGTGTTTATGTCAGTGTCTTGTCCTAACAATAGAGCTTAGCAGACGAATGTTTGGGCTAAAGCCAATTTTGTTAGGACAGACTCGCAACTTTTGGCGGGAATTTTTGCGGAAGCCGCGGGACCCTTGGGCAAAAAGCACATTTTTAGCATGCGAAAGACATAGCGCGCTCCGCGATCAGCACCTCACTCACGTCGTAGACACCGTAGTTGTTGCACTTTTAACTTGTTATCAAATTTCCCCACCACACCCACCACTTTTACATGTATTTAGTTTGCTGTCGGTTTTGGGTGTTTTACCGTTGCATTTCTCTGAGCTCTAGGTGACAGCCTCGATTGACTTTTCTTTTTCTGAATGCCGGTGACATTATCTTCACAGGCTTCGAGTGACGTTCCTTTCCTTGAAGCGATGACATTATCTTCTGGTTTTCGAGTGCATATTTCCTCCTGAGGTAACCCGAAATTATTCGTCGAGGTCCTCGAGTGACTTTTATAATTCCCCATTCGCGCCTGAAAGTTTCTTCAGGGCCTGGGTGACGTGAAATTTTAAATTCAGCCTTATGTTGGTATTGGCCTTAGGTTTTTGCTTAATTCTTATTTTTCAGCAAATTCAAAGAGCAGGTCTTTACCCCTTAGAAATAACTTAATTTGACTTAGGTAACGATCAGATCCGTTTTCAAAGATAATAGGTTTTCATATTTAATACGCATAGATTGACGAGCGCACGGTGAAACAGTTTGCTTTAAGCATTTCAACTTCTAAATTGGTTAATATTCATTCTAAGTTTTTAGGTTATGTCCGATGGGTGTTACGTAAGCAATGAATTTTTTAGTTTTCTCTTGTTTCAATTCATATGCATTGCGGTACACTGGCGTAAAGAACCGCCTGAGGAAACAAGTGGTTGCATGTGTCTTATGGCTGACAAGCAACTAACTGATCTGTACCATTTTACAATCGGACGTAATCTCGAACCAATAATGACTGAATGATAGTGCAAAATGAAATAAGAGCCTCGGCACCATGGTCAAAATACAATGTTAACTGTGTAACGGTGTTTATGTCAGTGTCTTGTCCTAACAATAAGGGGTTAATTTAGTTGTAACAAGTGTCAAATATTTAAAGTTTCGGCCATTTGGATCAAATGGTGCAAATTATTGGTGGAGGCCATTGGGTGAGTGTCTCAAATGCTTTAGTTTACCAAAGTAGGGAAACAAGGTCAGCCTCTTGAATGCAATGGACTTTGACCTTCTGTAATTCTGTACCAGGACGAACAATTTTTATAACGAACGTTGTGTGACCTTGAACCTATTTGACTCACAGCTACCACCTGCAGAAGGGCAAACTAGACCTTGAAAGGTGACGAACACTTGGTACTTCTCGACGCCTTCTGACCCTTTTCAATTTCACCCTTATAAACCTTCCACTTAAAAATACATAGTTCCCCACTCCCTGGATTTTAGTAAACTTTTGATATGTGGCTTAAAGGTTTAATCAGTACAATTTTTGGAGAAAAGGAATTCTTTTGTAAGAGTTTTGGGTTAAAGGCTTAATCCGAATATATTGTCACTGCAGGTGTTACAATATAGGTTCCCACTGCTAAAATGTGAAACATTGATTGAGGCACCATTCCAAAAAAAATTTAAAAAAAAAACCAAATAATACAACTAATGAGCAGAAGGTAGTTTCAGAGAGGTATATATGATTTAAAATCAAAGTAATGTTAGTTCAGGATAACACATGTGAATATTGCATAGAGCTCATGAATTTGTGTTTATTTTAATTAAAACAGGGATAGAATTCGATAGGAGGCTAGTTTTTAGGTCCCAACGAAAGCCTACACTATGAATCGAGTCTGCGAGCAGCGACTGCCAATTCGGGACTCGAAGCGTTCGCTAGCTTTGATCGTATCTTCATACAATATCAATTTAAAATAATAAATAAATAAAATACATATAACATATACAATATAAATAAAGACAAGGGTCAGCTGTTAATCAGTTTTCAGGTTTAACCCATCCAATCCATCCATCTCGTACAGCTGAAAGTGAAAGATTTAAATCTGGCAAGCTTCTGGACCAGACAGTATCAGTCCGAAAATACTAAAAGAACGGACAGGTATCGGTGTGATCCTATCAACTTGTATACTTTAAGAAATCTATGAGTGGAGGCTGTGTAAGGTACCATTGACCTGAAAAACAGGGCACAAAGTGGCACCAATCTTCAAGAGGCCGGAGTCAGAAATATGATCCTGCCCATTATCGTCCAATAAACCTCACATATATTGTTTTAGAAGTGATTAAACATGTTATTTGCTGTAGTATAACGAAGCACGATAGTTGTAATACCATACTTTATTCTCTCCGACATGGTTTCCGTGACCATAGGACCTGCGAGACACAGCTTCTTGAATTTCTACACGATGTGGCTGCCAACATGGAAAATGATCTTCAAACAGTTATTTGCGCCTTAGACTTTTCCAAAGCCTTCGACAAGGTCGGTCATTGTCGTCTTGTGGAGAAGGTGAAGTGGTACGGATAATGGAGAACTCGACAGATCAATTGCCAGCTTCCTTCGTGTTAGCACTCAATCTGGGATGGTTGAAAGTGTTTCTTCTGATAAAGTCCCCCTGAAGTTCCTCAAAGATCGGTCCTCTGTCCATGTCTATTTTATACTGTCCATGTCTATTTTTAATCTGTTGAGGAATCGCCATTCAGCCCATGAGGAGTCAGCTCCAGGTGGGAGATGCTCACCAGGTTCCATACCAATCGATGTTACTTGGTTGATAGTAATAGCAGGGGATTACAAGGATTCCAAAAAGGTATAGTTTACACTATCTATGGCTTATGTTATGGCGGAGTTTGGGGTGAAAAAACTGTAAAAATAGTGAAAAAGAAAAAGTCAATTGTGGTGTGTAGATGGTCAAAGTTAAAAGTATGCTTTGATTCAGGTAATATGTGTGTCAAATTGTTTTCCTATCTTAACCCTCGTCTACCTTAGCCATTTTTGTTACCAAAAACTCCCGAATGGGGGGGGGTTACACCCCTGTATGTTCGTTACTCTGAACATCCGATCCCGTAAATGTGGTCCAAAGGATAGTTTAGAGTTTTCCTTCTTTCCATTGTACCAAAATAAGTACCAACATCCCCATTATGACGTCACCATGACGTCATATGTTGAGGAAAGTACCCAAAAATGAGCGAATATAGCACTAAAATGCTCTAATAATATAAAAATAGTCATTTTCCATGAAGGCGAGGCAAAAACCGCATGAAAATCTGATATGGATGTCTGGTTGAGCAATTCCTGCTAGAATGTGTAAGTTTCGTGGTTGTGGGCGGCAGGAGGGGCAATTTAAACGCTGATCAAGCTCTGGAATAGGGTGACTTCCATACGGGGCAAGCCTAATCGGCATGAGTAGCACAGGGCAAGTCGATCTTAGGGGTATGTGGGTAGCACCCCATCTTGTGCCAGGGAGTTTGTTCAACATGTTTGCGTAATATACTTTTACTCCTTATCTTCTGGATGTGGGTTCAAGGTAACTCCTAGGGAGACCGGGTTACACAATGCTCCAGGGGTGTTCCAGACCAGGGTAACCTTTAAGCTGACGTTTGGATTTACGGTTACGTAGGATGAAAGCACACACTGGTCTTGATGGTTTGCCACGTAGGTGGTTTCATGATAATCAAGGAGTGAGGTCATCCAAAGCTTTGGCGAGTCTGCATCTTGTGCGGCTAATTCCAAGATCGTATCCATAAATAAAACGACAGGTTCCTGCTCTCCTATGTTGGTGGTTGGTATAGATGTTGTTGAACAAGAGAGGTGCAAACACCACTTCCTTGTGGTAGACCATTCTTGAGCCTCACGCCATCGGCTCTCTTCGCTCCTAGCTGAACAAAGAACATCTGTTTGCAGGAATCCTTTGATAAGCCCAGTCAAGCGGATGTCTTGGTGATTTCCAGAATCTATGGAGTAGGCATCTGTGATTAACAGTGTCGTAGGCTGCGGATAGGTCGACGAACACAACGCCGGTTGACCTACTCTTCTCAAACAACCATCGGGAAAGGATGTGAGTTAGGTGGTTGAGTACTTGTTGTTGTTGATTGCCGGGCCGTAAGACAAATGAATGCATGCAAAAGAACCATAAATCGGTTTCATTTGTCGAATTTAAAAACAATAAACCTGCATATATAAATACAGGGTGACCCAAATAAAAACTTTATCCAAGAATGAAAGTGAATATTTTTCCATTTTTTTAAAAAATGTGATATCTGTGAATTGTATTTTATTAATAAAGATTGTAAATGAGCATCTTGCCTTGAGAAAAAAATGTTCCATTTTTGGTATTAAGTGGTTCCACGATTGGTCAAATGAACTATAAGCACCAAAAAGATTTGCACGGAGCTCATTTTTTAGGCGACTTGGACTTGTCCATGGTAGTCCAATAATTGTAGGATTGACCCCACACAAATTGCAACAGAAAACATTTGGTGTTAATATCTCTGAAATAGTCCAAAACATAATATATTAAAAAAGGGGCAACGTTGTACAGGGGAAAAAAAATTAGAAGTGTTCGAATGATAAAATGATAACCCCAATTTATTGGGGCGCTACTCCTATAGGTTGTTAAAAAGGTTATGAGTTGGCCCTATATACGCGTTATTGTTTAGTACAATAGGCTCATAACACGTTCAAGGTCATCCTGGGGTAAAATCCTAGAAATGGTCCGATTTTGACGACTGGTTGGTAAACTGTTAAATTTGCCCACTAGATAGTAAATGTAAATAGATTTTTGTTTGAACTTTCTATATAAGAATTACAGAGCTATGAATAGTGACCTCCCATAGACAATGTAGCCCCCAGTCACATATTGCGTCCAATTATGCAAAAAAATATTATAGATGGTGCAACCAGTATATTTCGGTTCTGTACCTTTAGACGAACAATGTGACACCATTTTTTAACAGAGTAACGATCGGATATATCTGAAATTTACCCCCATTGTGACCTTGAACTATTTTGCTCTAACTATGGAACTACAACTGCAGATATGCAAACTATACTTTTTTTTAAATCCTGGAAATGTAACGAAAACGTTGGAATACTTTCGAGCGGTTGATACTTTTCATATTTTGGACCCCTGTAGAAAACGTACCCCCTTAAAAATATAGTTCCACTACTTTGATTTTAGTAGACGTTTGATATGTTGTTTTTAAGGTATGTCTCAATACAATTCTGTTGGAATTAATTATTCTGTTTTGCAATTAGTGTTGGGTTAACATGGTTAAGGCAGCATTCATTCTATTTTGCCTGGACTATGGGTATTTTTCATGATGGAATGAAAGACACATAAATTGTTTTGGCCCCGGCACCCCCCCCCTGGCTTTTCAAAATCTGAAATATAGCAATGCAGTTGTGCCTAAAAATACAGTTTTCTGATGTTTCAGGGGGGGGGGGGGGGGGGGGGAAGGGATAGGACCGATCTACTCGATTTGGGAATTGGTGATTAATGCCTAAGAAAATGATGCTCCGGTGACAAGTCTGTTTTGCTTATTGATTCAGTGGACAAATCTGAGGAAACCACTCAACCAAAACAATTTTTTACAAGGCCAAGGTGCTCAATTACCCCCATTCTTTCTAAGATAAAATAAAATCCACAGATTTCAAATTAAAAGGGGAAAAATATACTTTCATTTTGGGTAATTAAGTTTTCATCCTGGGGGTAAAGATTAGACAAGCTTCATTACGGTGCCATTTTATCATTTTAAAAGAGCCACTTGGCCGTAGTTTTGCTCTTTCATGCACTCTTTACTATGGGATCTTTCTTCTTCTCTGCGATGGATTGTAAGTTTTAAAAAAATAAAATAAAAAATAAACATACTGTTAATTTGAAAAGGCTGACCTTCGATATTTCGAAATAGTAATTTTTTAGTATTAATTAAAATAGTCAACTAGAACTAGAGACAATTCACACAAATTGTTCTTGTTCATCAGCGAAAAAAGCATTAGAAATTGAAAATTTCAAAAAATAAAAAAAGTAATAAAATCAAAATTTTTGATGTTATATCACACCTTTTTTTTTTTTTTTATTTTTCCATCAATTTGCGCAAAATTTCCGTGGTATCGTGCCCATTTTTTCCTTTTTTCAACCATATATTTTGATCCGATCGGCTTAGTTCATTCAGCGAAAAAAGCATTAGAAAAATTCATCTTTTCTTCCTAATGGTGATGTACAATCAAAGTATTGATATACATCGGCACCGTCATTTATTTTTATTTTTTATCATTGGTCAAAATTTCAGTGGATAGTGCCATTTTTTTCCTTTTTGTCAACCTATCTTTGGAGCCGATCGCCTATGTTCGCCAGCGAAAAAACTTTAGAAAAATTTATTTTTCCTTTCCTTATGCCATGGTGATGTAAATCCAAAATTATTCGATTTACACGCATCGAATTATTTTTTATTATTTGTCAGCAATTTGGTCAAAATTTCCTGGGATCGAAATTTCGACCGAATTGTTCGGCTATATCTGGCCTACGAGATCTTCTATTCAGAAATCCGGAGATGTTGGTAAGTTCTATCTGTTTCTTTTATTTATTATCTGTGAAAGGTTACAACCTTATAAACATTTGAAGAATTTTGGCATAATGGCATTTAAAGAACTCTTAATGGAAAAGATAAAATAAAATCAAAAACTATTTCTGTTTTCTTGAATAAAACGAAGGACATTTTCAAGCAAAACCTTTTCGAACAAGACAAACTATATATAAAGGTGAATAATAGGCCTTAAAAGCATGTGGCTATTACATGTTGTATTTTATCGGGCTGGGTTTCCAAACCCGTACGAAGTACATAGGGCTGATAGTCGCTTTAGGTGAAAATAATACTTAACAAAAAATATGCTACCATATTCATCCCTTACTCCAACTTAAATATATGATAAAACTCTTCCTATACACTAATTTAAAAAAGAAAAAGAAAATATGCTTGTTGTAGTTTCGTCGGACACGGCTTTCAAACCCGCATGCAGTACGGCTGATAAGCGCGTTTGTGGTTCAAATGAAAATAAAACTTACCAAAATATACTACATATCATGTTTTTTAGCCACACTCAAATTTCTTTGATAGAAACTATTTGTATACTAATTGTGCAAAAAAATAAAAGACCAAATATTACTATAGTTCTTCCCAAAGTGAAAAAAAAACCCATTGTTTTGTATTGTGTGGACCTCGCCCAAAATACCGTAAAAATCGTCTATTCGTAGTCCATTCATTCAGGCCATATGTTCATTACATTTACTGGGCCAACATCCATTGAACTTCCGCCCCCCCCCCACTTCAATGTTGAGAACACCAAAACAATTTGGAAACTACGGAATTTATTATGTGGAGTGTTATCCTATTGAACGTCTGAATCCCACCCTCGCACCGCACGAACATGTGATGTTTACCAATAATCTACCCAGAGCCATACGTGGATGGAATCTTGGCGCATCGGGTCGACTGCCGCTGCTTCGATCAGCTTTAAATATTATTTAGTGGTTCAACTTGTACGGTGGGGGGGGGGGGAGGGGCGAGGTACGTTTTAATTTTTGGGGTGTTGGGAGGTAGGGTGATGTTTACCAATAGTCTAAAAGCCGAGGCATAAGGGGGAGGGAAGCTATTGGCCCACTGCGTATTTGTAAGTATGGCATGTTCAAAATATCTGACAACTCCAGCAAATCGGGCTATCTGCAGGCGATATGAGTTCCAAAAATTAAAACTAAGTAGTAATGTCGTTCAATACATTAAACTTTATTTCTATTAAAAGCTTGGCCAACAAGAATTACAATACCTTTCATATGAAAAGCAATGGTATAAGTTATTTATTACGCCTAGTAATTACAAACAGAACAGTGATGGTCAAATTCATATGGACAAGTATCATGTCAACGGGTAACTTCCGTATTGACATAAAAGTACCAAGAGAATGAAAATGTCCTTTTACATATTTAAATTATAAGATAGCACTCTAAGTATGAAAGGGAATTTTTCAGGGCTTTCGCGCGGTGCGCGGTGAGATTGAAGTGTTTGAAAGCTTAAGTGAACGGATATAATGGATACCAATTTATATGTGAGGTAATTTTCTCAAACAATTGAAGGAGTGTCCTCATGTTTGTTCCGTGTCCTGGCTATACACAAGGAAGCCCAGGGTAGCAAGACAATGGTTTTTTTCTTGATCCTAGTTCTAACACGCCCGGGTATTACTAGAGCCCGCTTGCAGTCATCTAGCATGTTAATCAACTCCACAGAAAATCTGGGTATTATCGGCGTAAGAATGAAATGATTTCCGGATAATTGTCCCAACTCTGACTATATATTATGAAACCTTAAGGGCCGACATGAGCCCTTTGGAACGTTAAATATGGATGCTCGACATTAGTTAGTCCATTCTCTAGTGCTTACGATCGGTGAGATTCGATGGTGCGTGTGAACTCCAAAGCGGATCAAAAAAAATGGCCGCGGTCAATAGTTATCAAAGGCCTTCACATGCAGATGACAGCCTTATTATCATAATTATTATCCAAGGCAATGAAGAACCCTTTATTATCATGATTATTATCCCAGGCCCCAGGCATCAAGGGTATATATTTTTGTCTTGGAGAAGGAAGCTCTGGGCGTGTCCCACTTTGTATGCTGAATGAAATGGCTCACCTAAATCATGATACGCACAGCGCACACCTGCCTTTAATACCTGATGCGGCCCCTCTACACTTTTTGCGTGCATTTTGTTATTGGCAACTGGCCTATACTTCTTAAGTGCATCACGATCCAATGAACTTTTAAGTACGAGGTGAGGATGGAAAGTTTTAAGAATGTGGTGAATGTCAGCACAAAGTGAATACCCTGGCGATAATAGGTAATCATTTCAGCTCTGTTTGATTAACCAGGACGGGAAAAGTGTCCATTGAGCAGGCCATTTGGACATTTGCCATTATTTCGGCAACTGTCAGATTAAGAGCGCGGTAAAAAAACAGACATTATAACGATCACAGACATTAACATACCGAATACAGATCGGTACGGCCAAACAGTCATATTTGACCTGATCGTATCCACCTTAAAGCGCAACAATAGTAACATTAAATGTCAAATAGAAATGGGTGGAACACATCAAGATTACGGAGGGGGAGGTCTAACTGCAATAACTAGAGAAACGATCATACATTCACACGCACACTCACATGGCCAAATACGTACACGTATACATAAACACACACATACACACATCTATCATAATTTATAACACAAACGTCTTTCGTAGATAAAAATGTGCATGTGAGTTTTTGCAGTTTTAAAAATGGTGACAAGATTTGGTAGTGTTTTTACATTTTTGTGAATAATTATTTTGGGAAAAAATATTTAAACCCAAATAGGTTTGTCAATTTTTTTCCGGTCATTTGAAGTTTCCTCAAAACACGACAGTTTTTATGTTATTTAATATTCTTATGCAATTTACATGCGATTTTTATATTCCTATCATTGCATGCACACACCTGCCATCATAGTAGTGGCCACAGTAACTACCCAAAGACCAAAGAACAGTTTCCTGATGTTCTCTCGAAACTCCCATGCAATCACACCTGATAGCGGGCAATAGTAGTCCTATTCCTCTTCATTGCCTAAACCGAAGTAGGCGCGTCCAATAGCGCATTGTTGCCTTCAGAAATCCCAATTGACGGCAAACGACATCACATCTCGGAATCCCATTTATCGTCACAAACTGGTTGTCCACACTGGGCCTGCAAAGACACCTCGACTCTCCTGACGATTTTGTAAAACCACCAGCTAAACGCACGGGAACGTTGCGATCTATAGATAATTAATGGAAAGCAATTAAAATGACCTTGTTGAAGACTTTATAAATACTACGTAACGTGAGCAAATATAGAACGGCTGTTCACATATTAACATAATCTAATTATTTGTGTGTTCACATAGTAACGTATACACACCCATGCCAATGTATTTTAACCAGCCTGTGCGTAGCACGGCTGGTTATTGTCTTTGGTCTGTTTCTTCTTTCTTCTTTCTGGCAACACGTCCGTCGCTGAAAGCTTTAAAAATGCTTCTAGTGCCAACCTTGGGCTTTAAGCCAAATTCAATCAAAAGGACCACTGACGAGCCCCTCAAATAGGGGTACACGATTGGGTTCAAGTGAATTTTGAAGGAAATATTAATTTTTTGGTGCAAAATCTAGAAAAACTCCTCCCTTCTTCTCCGGCAATTCAAAAGAGCTATAACACCAAATGGTCATAAGGGCCCCTGAATCATGCTTCATATTGGGTGTACACCGATAGTGTTTCAAGTTCCCTGGGGCAGAGATAGGGGGCTTTTTGCTCGAAAAATCGGGTAAGGGGGTTCGGTTTTCGCTCCGGCCTTCGTCGCTCGCTCGCCTTGGCCTTACGCCAGTAATGAATCCCCTAACCTTGGTCTGCACGAGCCAGAATTTCCTTTAGCTGGTAAAGCCTCCATTCATTTCGAAGAAAAGGTTTAATCTACTTACATGAGGATTACCAATCGATATTGGAGATATTAGGAATTGGTTTCTTTCTAAACGTAAGGGTATGTAGAGTCACAACTTCCGCTTCACAACCTATAATAAAGTCCTGTACTTTAGTGTAGGGGATTTTATGTTAATTGCAAAGCGCTACCCTTTCAATTCCTTCAGGTCAAGTCACCCTTGGGTTGTTTGAAGTCGAATTTAAACCATTAGTGTCCTGGCGAGTCCGGCAAATAACGTCAAAAAACAAAAAAAAATCTGTACCCAATTGAAGGATGCAAAAATGCGTACTTCAGGTGCGGTTACATTTCCCGGGAAGGTTTAATTTAGATGGCTTAGTTGCGGTTCTATGTTTTTCCTCCTTAATCAGAAAATGCAAAATAAAACAAAAAGAATATTTTTGTTGATTTTGTAAGCGTAGCATGGTTATAATAGATTACCACTCTTTATCAATTTAAAAAAAAAATAAAAATGAGAACATGAAAAATACAAATAGTACATGAGGTCTTCGATTGGTAAATTGGGCTACTTGTACTGGCGCATGTTATATTCCATACAATCATGGAGGTCATTCAAGGGTCAAAAGTCAATATTTTTTTTACAGTATTATTTTTACTGAAATTTTGCTTAAATGATTCTTATGACATCCTAACATGTTGAAATATTTTCGAGACAAGGTCCTTAATAGGTCCCCCACGGTTATTTTTTTTTTTTTCAAATGCTCCGATTGAGCTGAATTTAACTGAAATGATCTTATGATCTTTCAACTATTTGAAATATTTTGGGAGAATCAAGTCCTTAAGAATTCAAAGAATCAATTTTCAAAATGCCTCCAATTGCGCTGAATTTAAACTGAAATGATCCTTATGACATCCTCAACATGTTACATTTTTTTTGAGATCAAAGGTCATTAAGATGTCAAAGGTCCTTTTTTTTTCAAAATCAAATCCGATTGAGCTGATATTTAACTGCGAATGATCCTTATGACATCCTAATGCATGTTGAAAATATTTTTTGAGACAAGACTGTCATTAAGAGGTCACAGGTCAAATGTTCAAATGCTCCAAGTTGAACTGAAATTTAACTAAAATGATCCTTATACATCCTCAACATTTGAACTATTTTTTAGAAAAGTCATTAAGAGGTCAAAGGTCATTTTTTTTTCAAAATCATCCGATTGAGCCTGATATTTAACTGAAATGATTCCTTATGACATCCTAATCATGTTTGAAATATTTTTGAGACAAACGTCATGAAGAGGTCAAGGCAAATTTTTCAAAATGCTACTATGACCGAATTTAATATGATCATAATATGACAACCAAATCTGTTTAAATTATTTTCGAGATCGAAGGTCGTTAGGGGCAAAGGTCACTTACTCGAACTTGCTCAGTTCTGTCTCCAGATCTAGATATGGTTGGTTTCGAAGCTAGCTAAGTTTCGAAGCTGGGCTAGATTTCGAAGATGGGTTCGTTTTAGGCTTGGGTTGAAGCTATCCCGGCTGGTTTCGTGTCTTGACACAACTATATCTAGTACATACTGATTGTAAAGAATTATTTTTTTGATGATATTAATGGCAGAAAAAAAATCAAGCAGACATAGATGTTAGCTTCAAAATACTTGGGGTTTTGCAATCATAATTGTTAATGAACGTATTGATTAAAACAAGTTTATATTGGAACAAATATTTTTCCTCGCTTGTCACCCTACTACTTCACTATGGCACAGAGAAACCTGTAGAAAGCAGGGGGGCGGCCAGATAGCGTTTTTGCCGTTACCCTCATAATTTAGCCATGTCATCACGAAAACTTGACAAATATTCCAAAGTCGAAAAATATGGGTTTAATGATCATATTTTCCAACTCAAAATCCGTTGAGTTTGAAGAATCAACTCCCGTGAAGTATTTTTTGTATGACTCACGTTACAACGGGATCCATTGTGAACGGGCTTGCTTGACCTCACGTTTCAATCGCAGGGCCATCGCTATTTATAGCTGCGGACGGGGTTGCGGACCATGTACCCGAAAATTAGCCTATGCACGGGCCTATGCTCCACCGTGGAATGATTCGCTGACTTGCATGTGGCAATCTTCTCATGTTCGGTCTTTAAAAAAAAGATTTGATGATGGTTTGCAGCACATTATAGGCTAATTATGCACCGCCAACTAAACAAAGGCAATTTACATCTCCGCGGCTTCTGACGTAATCCCTACTGGCACTCACTATATCTATTTATAAACTCGCACAGTGACTTCAACTTTCGTCCTGTTCAGGCCGTCCACTGACTCGTCGGCAGTTTTGCGCTATGAAATGAATCTTGGCCGCCATCCCTCGCCTGTAGAAAGAACATCGCCGTATACGCCCTCTAAGTTTTTATGAAACGTTTGAATTGGAAACGCCCGCATAATAAAGCGACTTGTTCAAAGTTTACCTTTTGCTTCGCTTTTCACAAAATACCACTTTACTATCCAATGTAAATTAATAATACAGGCTTCAATAGGTAATTGAAATCTCCATATATGATATCCCCGAATAGCCACATTCCGCTTTCAAGGAAGTGCAGTATTTATTTAGCAACATTATATAAGTGGCATTGTGGTTTGTATTCCATAGTCGTCACGACTCTTGCAACATATTCGTCGAAATTGAGTTTCTTAGAATTATGATACTATTTCACGAAAGCCTTCTACACCATTTAATTGAGCACTCTGCATTCGTCTGTTGGCTTATTAAAAATCACCGTACGAAAGCTATAATTGACACAGAGGATGATTTAAGTTCGTCCTCCGAATGCATTGTGATCATTGCTCATGAATAAAAATTTTTCCCAATATACGCCTTTACAGATTCGATTGCAATTTAACTGGCTGTTTTTACTTTTATTTTTTCTGCCACGTCCTAAACTGTCAGTGAGATTTAACACGAGGGTACAATAATTTTTGATGCGAAATGTTCTCCAGTCCTAGTTTTAACGAAAGGGACATTGGCTCAACAATAAAAGGACACAGAATGTAACTCATGTAAACATTGTAACCTTAGCAGCCCTACCATACAAGCCCCAACTCAATTATGTACCACACAAATCTTCTTTCCAAATCATTAGATGTACCTTTATACCACCCCAAACTCAAGTAACACTTAGTATGTATAAGACGTAGGCATTTAGGACCTTCATTAGTGCATTAATTATTACCTGTAAAATCCGTATTTTGGCAGATACTACGGCCTGACATGGCAGCATCTTGGAAAATTTCGTACACAAAATCGGATCGGCGATAAACCGCTACTTTTTTCATGTCCACGTTCTTTTCGCCCCAAACATGCCGAGAAACTCCCCTGTCAATTAGGTCAGAAATCCATTTTTGAATACATTATTGGTCCAAAAGCTAAATGCAAACTCCATGTCTCCGCTCGTTCGTCTTTGCCACATGCCAAGTTCAACGGAAAAGATAGAGAATTTCTCAAGCCATGTCACACATTCCTTATGTGTAGATTTTAGGCCAATACAAATGTTTTACATAAGTGGCGACTTTCCGATTTAATCATAGATTATTATTTTCACATATTATAAACATTGTCGCCATTTTATGGGATTTATATTTTCTCATACATTTTTAAAGGGTTTTTCATAAATTAACGATTCTGTTACCAATCTAGAACAATTGTTTCTGTCACGCGATCCCGACCAATCGGCGTCAAGCATTCATTCACATTCCACGCATCACTTGTTCGAGAAGAAAACAAAACATACCGGGAGCTTTAAATTGTATGCTGCGCACCAACCATTTAGGATAGAGTGCTACCGGGCCGGAATAATAACATTTGTCACCACAGCTAAAATTGACCGTAGTTATGTGGAGTTCATGAAACAGGTGGATTGACCAAATTTAAAGTGGTGCAATTTGCATACGACGCCATTTTCACACTTGTATGCCATCTAAAGCCCCAAACACCTAAGAGAATTTTTGAAAGAAAAGTTTTTTCTGGGCAAGGATTCAATAAAACTATTCCAAAACTATAAAATGGTTTGCATGTGCCGATATTTTTTCCAATATGGCTGACTTTATTGACACAACCCTTAAATATCTTAATAGCCTATGAGATGATGGGTGGTCACATTAAAAATTTTCTGGGTCAAGGAGTTTTCAATAAAACTATTTAAAAACCGTCAGGAAATATAAAAGTAATGAAGTTTTCATCTTCACTATTCCCAAATGGTCAACATAGAAAAAGGCCAAAACCCTTTATACCCTCATACTATACAGCACCTAGATGACGATTTTGGTGACAAAAGTGGATGTTTTATAGGTCAAGATGTCAACAACATCCATATCTCAAACTGTCAGATGGGTCGTGAGTCCATGCTATTCCATGGACTACCAATGTGACACCCAAAATGTGAACACCTTGAACTACTCTATGATGTATTCACCCAAGAATATATCTTCTGGAATTGCATGGAATTTTGATATTAGGCCAATTATTTTATAGAAAGCATTATTTGTTTGTTGCAGATATGTCAAGAGTTAAAATGGCACCAATTTTCGAACATAAATGTCCATGTCACGTGTCACACCTATGTAGTCAATGGTTTTGGGGTTCGTTCATAGGGGGCATAAAGCGCAGTGAGGAAGTTCTAAGGAGTTTTAACGCGAAGATCCTGTGGTTGATATTAATTATCAACATCTGGTTTAATATATTTTACCACTCTGTCCAGCATTAAAACTGACATTGCCGTAAGTTAACACTCTTGGGTACTGTGTATTAAAATATTGGCTATCTTGGAAAAAGTGCAAATGCAAAAAACGTCACCTTATATTCACCCTACAGTTTTAGAATAGTCTTATTGAACTCCTTGACACCAGAAAACACTCCTTTAGACAACCAAAATCACTCTTCAGGTCTATATAAGAAATATAAGGTTTCTTTGACGAGGATGGTCGGTCCCATTGGCTTGAGAAAAATAGCCGTTGCTATAAAGTTCCATGACTCAGACAATTCTGGCAATGTATATTGAACCTCTTGACCCAGACAACATACCTTCCGACACTACTCACCAAAGTAGTGCTATTACCTTTAAATGGCGGCCATGTTGCAAAATGGCTGGTTTATGCAAATTGCCATCACTTTTCTTTTTGTCATCACGTGTTTTCGTGAACTACCTAACCAATGATTCAATTTTAGCTATGATCGCAAATGTTATTTATATTCGCGTGCCTGCTTGGTAGAAATCTAAGGCCCCCTTTCACCTGATGGCTGCACACTATTGTGTTTATTCTTTCTTCTACAGACTACCTAAAGGTACGGGAAGGGTTTTGACCACCCTCTCCCTTTCCTTTAGAGAGTGGTCTGGTTTCTTGGGTTGCCCGGGTATTACCGCGGAGGTTAGCTTTGATCTCCGGGTAAGTGCCGGGGTAGCACCGCCTGGGCCCACCAGGTAGCTTGCTTTTCTCTGCTACCAACAGCACTCAATCCCTTACCAACCCGTTGAGGGGGCAGTCAAATCCCTTATGGCTTGTCTGCTAAGGTGTCCTTTTATTTAAATAAAAACCTGATTTACGATCATACGATAAATCTGACCAAGAGATTTTCTTATGCAAATGTTTTGTAAATTTACTCACCATTATTTGTGCTCGAGAATCTCTGTAAATTATACCAGTTGGGTTTATATCCAGCAAACGTAAAGATGTACGGGATTTGTCATTATGAACTATGGTGTTATTTTTTGGGGAAAAGATGACCTACTAAGACAATGTTAACGGGAATAACATCCTACCATAACTGGTGGCAAATGCAAGCAGTAAAGTTTGAATTCCAAAAACCCCTTTTCGGATCAGAAATTGTTAGGGATTAAAAAAATCTAATTTTATTAAAATTAAAATAATAATAGAAACGACAATTAAATTTAATTCCAGATCTCCATTTCCTCTGATATAAAATGTTCTTTTCAGCAGCACATCTAGCATTCCCAATTTCAGTAGTCTAATTTTTAGATATGATTTTTTGGAAGCCTTGTCGAGGAAGATTTTCAGAGATTTGATTAAGTTTTTGTGTTTATTTGCTCGAATTCGATCAATTAGAAAAGAATTGTTCCGAACCAGTACAAGTAAATGAATAACAAATTTCAGGGCTTCCAAATACCAAAATTTCATAACATTTTCATTGTGTCTCGACGATTGAGGTCTTCGTAATCAAACTGGCATTTCCCATAAGAATTTCATAACTGTTTGTGCCTCGAACAAAGTATATTATGTGGAAATATGAGATCGAAGCTCGACTTCTTTTTGAAACGATTTGCCAATTTATATTACCATTCTATTCAGAATTGTTCCAATTCTAAAGAATATTCAGATTTTCATACCTTTTATATTATTATATCCACTTTTATGCTTGCGAAGTACCATTTTTATATGAGGACAACATTATATGTTTGTTCCCATTCCTTTACTCTGATCAAATGTTAGCAAGTAATCGCAAACAAATGCTTGACTAGGAGGGAAGCGTGAATCCATCTCTTTTTGGGTGCATCCCAGTCTCTGATTTTTAAACAGGCTATACCTGAATAAAGGTCTATTTTTTTTTTAGATAAAATAATAATATTGTTGTTTTGTATTTTTATAATTTCACCAAAACCAAAATCCACTCTCGTCTCCATTCATTTGTTTGAATGCGTCGTATGTATAGCTCGTAGTCAGAAGTTGCGATAATCTATTGCTCAGTACGAAACAAGAAATACCCATAAATTAACTGTCGAACGGTAAGGACGAGCACCGTACAGTAACTTACCTGCAATCAGAGTAGCTCGCCAATTACAGACTCTTAAATGGAGATAGGTGCATCCACATGAGTCGCTCAACCTCGGTTTTGGTCGCAGGACAAAGCACTTTCGATTTTTTTAACTTAAATTCCTGGACTTTTTATTTATTTTGAGACCATCGAAATGTATTTCTGGCCACTACCAAGATTTTGAAACATTGGCTATTCGCTACCAAATAATTATGCATAATTCAAGTCTCAAATTTAACATTGAGTCTTTTCTTGTTCTTTTCTCTTCTTTCTCTTTCTTTCTTTCAGTCTCCTAGTGCAAATATTTTTTAAAACGTTACACTATGACTTTTTTTTAAGAGATTTTGTTTCAATAGTGCACAGGTTCTGAATGGATAGATACCCACAATCTCATCCCTTATCTCCTGTCTGAGCGTCCCGACCAATTCTGTAAAAACTTGCCTTGGCATGATCAAGTGAGGAAGGACCCGTAAGTATTATTTAAATTAAAGCTTTTCCCTTGGATTTTCCATGAAAATTGCTCAAGAGATGTAAGTAATAGTAGTTTTCTTCTCCTTTTTCAATATTTCCAACAGAAACGCTCATGAGATATCCGCACGCCATTTACACACAACTTCGCTAAAGTCTCAACTTTTGCCCCTGTTGGCCCCGCCTTGCCTGCTTCTTCGTATCTCTTCTCCCAAAATCAAATTCACTTATCTCGAGTGATTGACGATACATTCCCACCAGAACACCTGCTAGTTATAAAACTACTCGAAAGTGATGAAATTCCACACAAAATTCTCAAGAAATACAAAAAAGTACGCCAGGTACAGACGAGTATAACTTTCGCGATATCATCTTCAGGGTTTTACTTATGATAATCTAGCAGTTGAGGACCTCTTCCTAATCACATCTGCGCAAGCGCTTAAAAACCAAAATATTCGTTGGATTCCGTAAGAACTAGGTAAGATAAAATGACTGTTTTGCCCATAGAATTTAGGTAATCGGGCAAAAGGAGCTTAAAACGGTAAGAACATGGGAGGTCTCTCTTCGGGATCCACTAAAAAAATACCGATTACCCGAACGTTCACAGGGGCGAACTGAGCACTTGACGGTGGCGTTTGTTTGCAAAGGTTTCCGTTCCCAGAATAGGCTAGTGGCGTCGGACCTCCTTTTTATAACGTAATTTGGTGATTCGAATTGCACTTTTCGCGCTTAAAAAATCATCCTCCCGACAGTGACATGTCCGATCAATGGGATATTGCAAGATTCTCTCTCCCGCTCAACCTTGGGTGGGTGGCATAGAAGTCTGTGGCGAGTTGGGTATTGGTACTACCAAAAGATATCTAAGGAAGATAGTACACCCCCGATTTTGTAACCGAAGTGGACTTCCATGGAAGGGACCGCTCCTGTGTCAAACAAACATGTTTTTTTAAAGGATAAATTTGGTCCATTTTTGTGGCTACCAATTGAAGGTAAAGAATGAACAATATGAGTTTAAAAAAAACAGTTGTGATATGTTGTGGTTAGGATTGTGGTGAAATTTTACAATCTATTTTTTTTCGGTAAAAATAACATTAATATGCCACAATCTATACCACCATGTTATGTTGATTATGTTTTGCACATGAGCATTAGGTCCACTTACCTACCCCCCCCCCCCCTTCCCCTGGTTGGAGCCATAAGTGCATGTAATTTGGGGATTGTGCTCTCAGTGTTTATGCACAAAGATTGGAAAGGCAATACACCTAAAAGACGAAAAGCAATTTTGAAATTTGTCAATTTTACAATTTTCATTTTAAATTAAAAAACCCCTTCCTCAATCCACATGTAATGTGAACTGTAATGCAAAACCATGTCAGAGGTCACATTCCATACTGAAATACTCCATGGTTGTTTATCTGTAAAACCCCTGCTTTGCCTTAATTCCTGGCCTAAGACTAGAGCCTACATATCGCACATTCCAGGGGCACAGTTACAATGACCTTCTTTTGTGGACCGTAGATAACATGAACTGACCTTTGCATTCTGGTAACATGACTCAATACCTGTCAGCTGAGTTAATATTTTGAAAAATTCAGTAGTGAGTTGGAGCTGTTGAACTGGTTGTGCCATGGAGTTGTGAGAACTAGTGTATATAACAACTGAGCTGCAAAAATTTATTATAAGTGTGAAGGCCTGCTAGAAATGTGCTTATTTGAGGGATATACGACATTTGAAATCCCCATTGCTAGCATAACTTGGAAGACATGTTAATTGCAATAAAAAAATAGTGAAATTATTGAAATCGTCAAAAAATTTCTGATACTTCAGCTATGTGACAGCAGGCACGAAGTACCATGTGGGCCACACACCTGGGGGGGGCACTCAACTCATTATTTTGGGTAGGGGGTTGGTGTAAGCGCCAGACTTGGAGCTTGTGAATTGAAAGTTTAGTAAAGGAAGGTTTTCGTAAATATATATGGTACTTCTGGAACTTAATTTTGGGCCAAATTGGAGGTTTAGGAGCTGTAGCACTGAAAAACTTCAAGGGACGACAACTCAATTATGAAACGGATGTATGGGTTTAAGGCTTACTCTTTCAACCATGGGTATATGTGTGACAGAGAAAGGTGCAAAAATAGGTCTTTGGCGCGAGGGGGAAAAGCACTATAGTCCGCGGGCGGGCCAATTTAAAAAAGTCCGGGCACCATAGACGCTAACGGAATAAAGCATGAAACCATGTTGCGTGAAGAGGCAACTAAAACTAATATTGAGTGCCTTATCCATACCGTCCGTTAGCCGGACTGTGAGTACGCCGGATCTATATTACTTACTATAATTAACTTACTTCCGCACCGCTGAATTCAGTAATTCTGCGCCGACAGCCTTCAACATGCAGTTTATTTCTGTTGAGGCTTCTGCCGAATCATATAGGGGGTGGTGGCACATATACTAACTTCTTCTTCCCAAAGTTCCCACACTACAGTAGGGATTAATTATTTGGAAGGAATTTGCAAATTTTCACCCAAAATGGGGTCTTGTTTGAACTTCAAATTTGACAAATCTTCTAAAAAGTCATGAAAAGTAGAACGTCTTCTCAGTAAAAATGTTCCTGTTTCAAAAGAATAGGGGGTCTTTGGTAATAGTGATAAATTTGAATTTTTTTTAAGCTATAGATCTATTTTACAATAGAGTGAATCTTCTTACGATATGGCCTATGAGCATGCTAAGGACCAAATCACGGGAATGTCTATTTGAACCACCCGTGACGTCATTGACCACCTACTCACTGACGGAAGAAAAATTAAAGCTAAGCCTCGTAACGCAATTCACGGATATTAGCACACGGGTATGCTGGTCACCTTGACGTCACGCATGCAAAACAAGATTTGCCCAAAATCATGAGGAACGCAAACTCCTCCACATGCAATCCCTTTTTAAATTCGGAAAGAGTGCCAAATGGCCCTCCCCTCCGATTCTGCAGCCGTGACGGAATAAACCACACAATAAGATTGCAGAATTACTCAATTACTCTTGCCTAGTTAGTGTGCCTCAGCTTCAAAGTCCAGGCGATTTTCATCCAATTGCAATTGAACGGTGTGTTTATACTGCATGGCCCAGCTCCCATTTTTATGGCCTAGTAGTTACGCTTTCAAATGTCAATCTTTCATGACTGACTTTCAAGTTAGATCGGCAACTTGTGACAGCTAGCAGTTACTTGACAACACGTTTGCCACTCTGAGAATTGGACCAGAAATTATTCTTAGGAGCATAAGGTACAAGGCCCATAGGGTCCTGGAACATACATACTCTGGAGAAATATTCCAAATCAAATTTAAATGCCAGCATGTTCGGAGATGCAGTCTTAACAAAACAGTTCTCCACTGCTACAAGCTAGGACCACATTTGCCATTTCCTCCTGGAGCATTGTACATTCAATATGCTCCAGGAGCAAAGTAAAATATGCTCCAGGAACATTATAGTCGGGGACCAGAAACCCCGACAGAACCCTTTACGGGCGCATACTTCCTGGTTCACTGTTACTCTTACTGCGGGAAAAATGCCCTTGCCTCTGAATTGGCCACCAGAAGTGATCGCTGTTCTGGGTCACCCGTCGACACCACACTCCATAAGCGCTGATGCTCGGGCGCCGGTAGCTCGCCCCTTTACAAAACCAGAAGTACGGCTCATCAAAGGTTCTGTCCTCCAGAGATACTAATGTCCTGTACCATATGCTTTCTGAGTCATAATTTCGGCCAAATTCAATGATGCCCACTATAACGAGCTCCACCCCTGAAATGGCATGTATTTCCCTACGATTTTTTTTTTTAATTTTTGACAAAAAAAAAATCTCTGGTGCCGCTTTCCTAATTATATCAATTAATGCAGAATTCACCACTTTCAATTGACATACAACAAGACCCATTTTCCCTTTCTAATTCCAAATAGGTTGACAAAAGAAACGCCTAAAAATGTTGGGCGCATGTTTTGTATAAAACAGCTTAAAGACACTATCACTGATTTGAAAAATATTGAAATTTGAACTTTGCATGAATAGCTTCAAGTGAAGGATAAGTCTGTCGAAGAAATTCTCATAATTACCTTTTCCAGCGGTATAATTGAAAGAACAGAAGAAAACGGCAGTGGTTTCCAGAAACGATTCTCCATTTCAATTACGTGTTGTAGTAAGTGTCCGTTCGGAAAAAAACAAAAAAAAAAAAAACAAACAAAAAAAACCCACCCCCCCCCCCCCCCCCCCCCAAAGGTTTGTTTTTTTTGTTTTTTTTTTAAAAAAAAAAAAACAAACAAAATAACAAATTTTTTTTTTGGTGGAGTTGTGGGTTTGTTTGGTTTTTTGTTGTTGGTTTGTTTTGGTTTTGGGTTGTTTTGTTGATAGTTTTTGTGGTTTGGGTTTTTTTTTGGTTGTGGGGGTTTGTTTTTTGGTTATTGTGGTTGTGTATTTGGTGGGTAGGTGTTTTGGAGATGATGTGGTTTTTTGTGGGTTTACTTTGTTTGTTTGGGTTTTTTTGGAAAGTGACGGTTTTTTAGGCGTTTTTTTTGTTTTTGTATGGGCGAGGCTGGGGCTGGGGGTGGTTGGGGGGTAAGGGTAGGGATTGCGTATTTTTGTGGTTTTTTTTTGTTTGTTTTTTTTTTTTTTTGGTTTTTTTTGTAGAATCGGTTTTTTTTTGCTTTGTTGGATGTTTTGGTTTTATGTTTGTTTTATCTGTGGTTTGGGGATGGGGGTGTTGAGATTGAATGGGATTGATATGGGTGTTTTTGTTTTGGAGGGAGAGTGGGAGGTAGTTGGGGGTACGGGTTGGTGTGTGGTATTGTTTAGCGAAGGCGAGAGTAATGGGACCTGGAGTGGGGTGGATGGTGATTTGGTTTTTTTTTGTTGTTTTTTTTTTACTAACAACAAACAAAACAAACCAAAAAACAGAAAAAGCCCCCCCCCCCCCCCCCCTCCCCCCCCCCCCCCCCCCCCCCCCCTTAAAGAAAAAAAACCAAAATTCATAAAAAAAAAAACAAATTCGTGACAAAAATTTTTGTTTCCCTCGCTATTCTTGCATTATTATGATGCTTCTTGTCTTAATCGTTGTCAGGTTATGTTAGGATTACCTGTACTTGTTAGTACATAATGCTAAAATCTGAATTTTTGATGATTTTTTTTTTTTTTTTTTTTTTTTTTTTTTAAGTTTTGTCTTTTTTTAAAAATGAGTACTTAGATTACGCAGATTTTTGCCGGAACTATTTAGGAATCACACCACTAAATAAACTAGTGTAGCAGAACGACGTCAGTGCCGAGACAGTGTTGGTCGTCCGGATCTGGGGCCCTCCTAAATGAAGAGTCAGAAACTGTTGTGAAACTGCCATATGTAGTTTCGTTTTCGTTTTCGGGTTTATCCCCTAACCCCAACCGATTTTGAAGTCAATTATCTATTCCAAATTATCAAGAAATTACTCAGATTTATCGAACTAAGGATATTTTAAAAGGAGATTTTTGTTATATAAACTGACATAGAGACCTGCTATTAAATGCATTAACAGTCCCCAAATTACCCTTTGAATCCCATGCCCAATCAAACAAGTCGTGTCCTACTCCCCCCCCCCCCCCCCCACTTGAGATGTGGTGCTGGCACTACTTGTCATTATTAACCAGCCGTGTGCGTACCACGCGGTTATTGTATTTGGTCTGTTTTCTTCATTTCTTCTTCTCTTCTTCTTCTTCTTGTTCTGGCAACACGTCGCTCAAAGCTTAAAAATGCTTCTAGTGCCAAACTCTTGGGCCAATTTAAGCCAATTCACATCCAGAGGACTCACTGACCCTCCAGCCCTCAAATAGGGTGTACAACAGATTTGGGTTCAAGTCATTTGAAGAGAAATATTAATTTTTTGGTGCAAAATCTAGAAAATCCTTCTTCTCCGCAATTCAATAGCTATAAACACCAAATTGTTCCTAAGGACCCTTGAATCATGCTTCATATTCGGTGTACACAGATAGTGTTCAAGGTCACCTGGGCACAGATAGGGGGAATTTTGTGCAAATCTGGTCAAGTGGGGGTCGGTTTTCTCGCCTCACGCCTTGCTCGCCTGTATTACGGCCAGTAGGAATGCACCTAACCTTGGTTCTGCAGAGGCCAGAATTTTCATTTAGCTGGTAAAGCTTAATTCATTCGAAGAAAAGGTTAAATCTACATACGTACGTGAGGATTTACAATCGATATAGGATATATTAGGAATTTGGTTTTCTGAAAGACAGGTGTAGAGTCACAACTCTGCTTCACCTATAGTATAGTCCTGTACTTTAGTGTAGGTGGATTTATATTTTAATTGCAAGCGCTTCCCCTTCAATCAATTCCTTCCGGTCAAGTCCCCTTGGGTTTGTTTTGAAACCGCATTTACAAGTATTATTATTATTGTCTGCGAGTCCGGCAAATCACGGCAAAAAATGCATAATAAAATACTTTTACTCGATTGATGAATGTAAAAATGCAAAAAAATCGGTACTTCAAGTGCGGTAGCATTTCCCGGGAAAAGGTTTCAATTAGATGGCTTATGTTTGCGGTTCTATATTTCTCTCCTTAGTCAAGAAAATGCGAAATAAAACAAAAAGAATATTAAAGTTGATGTTTGTAAGGTAGCATGGTTATAATAGATTAACCACTCTTTATAATTGTAAAAAAAATAAAAATGAAAAATGAAAAAGACAAATCACGGACTAGGGTCCTTCTGATTGGCTAAATTGGTGGCTACTTGTACTGTGCATGTTATAATTCCATAGCAAGTTAATGGAGGTCATTCAAGGTTCCAGGTCAAACTTCAAATGCTATCGATTGAGCTGAAATTTGCTGAAATGATCTTATGACATCCTAACATGTTGAAATAATTTTCGTTTCGAGATCAAAGGTCCTAAGGGTCAAAAAGGGGTCATTTTTTCAAAATCCTCCGATTGAGCGGAATTAAACTGAAATGATTCCTTATGACATCCTAAACATGTTGAAATCTTTCCGAGATCAAAGGTCAATAAGATGTCAAAGGTCAATTTTCAAATGCTGTCCGATTGAGCTGAACTTTAACTTAAATGATCTTTATGATATTCTAAACATATTGAAATATTTTGGAGATCAAAGGTCATTAAGATTTCAAAGATCAATTTTTCAAATGCTCTAATTGAGTTCTAAAATTTAACTGAAAATGAATCCTTATGAATCCGCAACATGTTGAAATATTTGAGATCAAGGGTCATTAAGAGGTCAAAGGTCATTTTTTCGAAATCATTATCCATTAGCTGATATTTAAACTGAAATGATCCTTAATGACATCCTAACATCTGACAATATTTTTGAGAACAAACGTCATTAAGAGGTCAAAGGTCAAAATTTTCAAATCTACTAATGGACAGAATTTTAATATGATCCTATGACATCCAAATATTTTTAAATATTTTCCGAGATCGAAGGTCGTTTAGGTTCAAAGGTCACTACCTCGACTGTCCTCCAAATCTAGATATGGTTGGGTTTGAAGCTAGGCTAAGTTTCGAAGCTGGGGCTAGGTTTCGAAGCTGGGTTAGTTTTAGCTGGGTTTTGAAGCTATCCGCGGCTGGTTTCGTTGTCTTTGACTACAGCTATATCTAGTTTGATTTGTAACAATGTCCAATGCCCTCAGTCCCTCATACCATACAGAATTAATACCGTCCCCCACCCCCCCCCCCCATCACAGGCAGAACAATGAGTAGGCCTATTGTTTCTGCAATTTTATCCCACAATCACCAAATTGTACTAAAAAAACAACGCCCATTGCTGCATGGATACAACCACAAACCCACCATTTCACCATTACATACCAACCATCGTCCTTTTCTATACCGCTTTTTTCCTCAAATTGTTTATGTGCACCATGACAAGCATTTATCACAGTTCCTAATTTGAAGAGCAAATTGCAAAAATCAAAGTTCAAAATGGACTTAATTTTGTCCTATTAAAAAGCCAGTTGTGTCTGGGTAGCGTAATGCGACGACATCGCTCCTGGGTTGCATCTTATAGAAGCAAAAAAGTAAGGTTTTATAGAGGCACACATTTCACAATAAAAAGTTGTTTGAAGTACAAAATCTTCCTTTACCGTTCTTTCTTTTCTACATTTTTCTGTTCTTTCTCCTATCTTGATTTCTTCGTCTTCCACCAGTCTGCTATCTTTCACTCTGTTTTCGCTCTCTTTATCTATTACTTGATAGATTTTGCCCTTCCGATTTTTGGTTCACCTTCCCATTTTTTTGGTGTCGGGGTGGAGGTGCTGGTACGCAACTGCAAATTCACAGTTAATTGTTGTAAAACATATGCATTAAACGGTAAAATTATATTACCGTGTTTGGAGGAACCTGAAAAAGCGTAGGGTATGCGGATTTTGTTGGCAGAATTGCTGCTGTAAGATTTACAGTATTTTCTGTAAATTTTAGTGATTACATATAATTGAAAATATATAATTAGTTAAATAATGTTTATATAATCAAAGTTCAAATAGGAGCCCTTCTTTTAAATTTAGTCGTAAGAGGACATGGTAAATAAACTAAATAAAAATTAAATTCAATTTGTGTTATCCTACTGAACGTAAGTGTCCAACATGAGGGACTTTTTGTACAAGGAAAATCACCAATTCCCCAGCCGCCAAGCAGCTATAAAGGGGTTAAAGTTCAGATCTATTAAAACTATAGTGTAGAATATTTGTTACCAAACTTTTGGAAGCAGACTGGTCAGAGGTCATGAATTGCTGGATTTAATTTGGCTGCGTCTTCGTTCTGCAAAATTTTTGTCAACATTTTAGATCAAGTTGCCACCAATTATAGTCGATTCGCGTTGATACGTTCGTCCCCCTGGAGGTTTTTGACCTATTCATTAAGTCGGAGAGGGAAAATGAAAGAATTTAATGCCACTGCGCTACACCGGATATCTGGAGGAACTACGGGCATATAACTCACTCACCTGCCACTAAATCAATTTCATTATGTATGGAAAACGCCACAAGAGTGTATTTCAGGCCTTAACATTACTCACATAAATGCATGATTAACAGAAGTCCCTGCGCCTCATTGGATTGTTTCACTCGCAAAGAATGGTACGGGGTCACATATCCAGATGAAATCGAGTATAAGGAGAGGTTCGAATTAAACATCGTAGTGAACCGTGGATCAACCACAAGGAAATTCTTTGTAACATCAGAGAGAGGGACTATGGCGAATAAGTTAACAAAACCCATGTCAAGAATCTTACCAAAATTATTGCAAACTGCGAAATAAAGTGCAAAGGGATATCAGAAAGCCAAACAGGAGTAAATGTGTAAGAATCACGATAATAGGGATAATCCTAAGCAACTTTGGAAAAACCTCAAGACTCTTGGTTATAGCAAAAGAGTTCTGATACTTTCTAAATTGTTTTAAATGATAATGGTATGGAAAATTTCATGAAAGCAAACAAGTGGCCAATTCTTCAATCTTTCTTCACAGGTATTGCTTCTAAACTAGTTGCTGAACTCCCTGTATCCAATGGTGATTACAAGGTGGATTCTGAAAGGGTTTCGGAAGTTTTATGAAAACATTCAAATGATCTTTTCAACTTCAAGAAGTCAGTACTGATTTTGTGCTGAAGCCAATTTTGATTTGCAATGTCATAGAGTACCGGCCGGATGACATACCTGCTCGCTTTTAAAAGATGCTGCGGAAGTAGTTCAATTTCCCTTGACTCACATTGTTAACCTTTCAATTAAAAATTAAGTCTTTCCTGATAGCATGAAATCAGCTAAGGTGAAACCGCTCTTCAAAAAGAAAAGTAGACTTGAGGTCGGAAATTACAGACCAGTGAGTGTGTATTGTTCCATCCAAAATCCTGGAAAAAAGCAGTTTTCGTTCAACTTAATGACTATCTTTTTGTGTTATGTTAATTGACATGCCCTATGTCAGTTAATTGTCTGAGCTTTCAATATGCTGATGACAGTGCTCTTCTGGTCTCAGACAAATCCCCTCTTAAAATATCCCAGTTCCTTGAAAATAATTTAGAGAATGTAACTGTGGCTGGTTGACAACAAACTCTCCCTTCACATGGGGGAAACTGAGTTAATTTATTTGGGACAACAACGCAGGTTAAAGCAATTTTAGAACTTTTCAATTACCTGGTCTTGTTCACACTGTTAAAGCCACCCAGTCTGTTAACTATTTGGGTCTTCATTTGGACAGTACCCTGCAGTGGCGTAACCAGAGGGGGGCACAGGGGGCAGCTGCCCCCCCCTGTGGGAATCTTGCCCCCCCTCGTTCCCCCCCTGAAATAATTAGTGATTTACATAGGCCATACACTATACTAACAAATTTTAATATATGCTTGCCCCCTGAAAATCTATGTGCCCCTTTGCCCCCCCCCCCTGAAAAAAAAGCTGGTTACGCCACGGACCCTTTGTAGGGATGTGATGGCTTCTAATTTATAAAGAAAGTCAATTCCAGATTAAAAATTTCCTTTATAGGCAGCAAATTTTTGGGATATAAAAAAAATAAAAAGACCCTTTGCACTGCCTTAGTCCTCTGTTTGTTCGACTATTCTATCTCTCATGGAATATGTGATAAAAAGTCCGTGTGCCCAGAACAAGTTAATAAGATTCATTCTCAACAAGGATCCTGCTATCACATTAATGCTTTTTCTTTTTTTTTTTTTTTTTTTTTTTTTTTTTTTTTTTTTTTTTTTTTTTTTTTTTTTTTTTTTTTTTTTTTTTTTTTTTGTTTTTCTTTCTTGAAGATTTCAAGGACTTAATGTTTGCCACAGGGCAAAAACAAGACGCTTAAATCTTGGAAAATTTCTATTTCGGACAATCTAGGACCTCTATCTGTCCGATAATGTGTTACCAAAGTGTCTTCAGGTTCACACAGTATACATACAGGTCAAGTCAACACAATTTTTATATCCACCAAAAGTAACAGCTCAAATGCAGGCTCTTCTCTATCTTATGGGATCCTGACTGGTCTGGGTTCAAATCTAATTAAAAAAATCAGGTGTAATGGGGAATTTCAAAATATCCATTAAGGAACATCTCTTGCAAATCTAGTTATATAATTTTAGGTGCAATAGTTCGAGAGGCAGTTGGAAATTCATTTGGTTGCTGGTTTGTTGCGCGGTTGGAGGGTGGTTGAAGCTCTCAAATGTTCAAGTGAGGATTAAATGTGTTTTCTTGTTCTGTTCTTTAGGTATGGGTGGGTGCATTTTTGGTTCTCGAGCAATTTAAATGTAATGTTATTGCCTCTCCATCATACTAGCTTGGCTTTTCTAAATTTATTCTTGTTTAGTATGGTGTGACCGTGCAATGATTCTATATTAAAAAAAAATATGGCCATGTCTTGTATTCAGGGACCCCTTTGGGAATAAGCTCTTTTAAGGGCTTAAAGGTTTATCCCATGCATATCGTGCATGGTTTTTGTCAGCTACATGTGCTTGTATTATTAAATTTGATCTTTTAATTTGCTATGATTTTTTGTAATTATGATATGCATGAATAAAATAAAATCAATCAAATCAAAAAATTTGCTATATTTCCACAATTACCGGCCAGTACTGCTTTTTCCTGAAGACTTTTTTATGTAAAGTTGCACTGGGATTTTTAGGGTGCAGGTTACGTCGCCACATACAAGTGATTTTAGTAGCGGTAATAAGTTTAAACAAAAATGTGAATTGCTACTGTGTTCCTTACTAGACGTAGGATTGTAAGATATATAGCTGTCTAAGCGACAATCCGAGCGCTGAGACGGCAAAAAGGAGGCCTTAAGTTTGCAGATTCCAATCGCGCCATTTGGTTTTTATTTTATTAAAAAGCTTTACATTATAGTGAAACATTTTTAATTTAAAATTCTTTTAGTTTTGTAATGGATAATAACTATACTTTCATGAGAACAATTCGGAGAACTAAAATCCAGTGGTTTGATACGAAAATGTATTGAAAGTGCAAACACAATTTAAGCACAACATCTTGATTACATTTCGGGGACGAAGGCATCAGGAAACGAAAACAGTTTGGACGGTTTGAATGATCAATTACACACTCTAAAAAGTAATGTGACTCAAAATCATCAATCGTAAACACTCATTCAATGATTTATAGGCTCTCAAAATATGTAAATAATAAAGGTTAAAATGTCACAGATTTCCTTATGTCATTTGAGAAATGTTAACAACAAAAAAATACAGGTATTAAGTTACGGTAAATTGTGCGAAAATAATAGCAATTACTCATTTTACACTTGTTGTTGTAATTAATTGATAGTTGAAGTTAATAACTAAGTTAAAAATTCAGAGTTATAACAACACGACAATTTGTAAAACAAGAACACAAACAAGCACTAATTTAGTAACTTATTTTTACTTCATTTTTTTTATAGATCAAAACCTCTTGTTGTAGTCTTTTCATGTTTCATGTTTTTGTATGATATTGTCCTTTTAATTCGCAATATATACTTCTATCGGAACACCACTAATTAACTAATCAACGGTGAAGCCGATTTTAATTTTTGGTGTGAATAGAAGAGTCGTTCACCAAAAAACCTTCACAACACAAATCTCATCCGTAATCATATCGCAGCACCAAAAGTTTCAGAGCAGATAAGTGGTTTTAAAGCAATAACAGAAAAAAAAACTAAATAGTTAAAATTTTCAAAATTTAGAATTTTGAACTGTGTGTTGTTGTAATTGTCTTGTAAACTATACTTACTATGGTAATGCTCAAAAGTGTATTTTTCATAAAAGAAGCGATTTGTAATTAGAATTAGGATCCCCATTGTAATTTAACGGCGGAACTGAAAACGCCAAAATTTCTGTCAATCCATTGTGAAAATAGTTGCCACCGGTCACGAAAATGACCTCGTAACTTGCTTGAGAAAACCAACCAACCAGACTTAACGCAACGGAACAACTAATAGATGCGCATAGACACGTACATGGCGCTATTTCCCCGGGCTATACAGTCCAGCAGCACGGTGCACCCAATATCACTCCTTAAAATCTGGGACATTTGCAGGGAAGGATGTTGATCTCAAGTGAATTTTTACCGCACGATAAAAAACTCCCTAGAATCAGATAAAATTAACTGTTTTGTCTTTAATATACGGATTTTAAGCCAACCACTAGCATATTATGTTAGCGCATCCATGCCAGTAATGAAGATACCAATAAAAACATTTTGTGATTTTCCCCGATACTCTGATACGTAAAAATTGCTGCATATCCTTTTAACCTGTAACTGTAACGGTCCCCACCAAAAAATCGACATAACCACCTTTCAATTCTGTAACAGATTTACATTTTATCTGCATATTATTAGATTTCTTTTAAACTTATTCTAAGTGTGGCATTTCTCACACTGGCATTGAAAAGAGTTTGCTTGTATCAGTTGCATGCAAATCGTACAGGGCAATTTAGAAAAAATCAATTTCATATATAAAGTACTCTGTCCGACTTTTTAGCTTTTTTATTGTTAATATGTTGTTAATCCCGTTTTACTTGTACCTTCAATGGTAAAACATGCATCATTTAAATCACACCAAAAACAAAATGTTGATCATAGTGAGCAATGCTTGCAGTGAGAATCGTTATTCTTATGCTTTACTTCAAATAACAAGCTACTACTTATCCCACTCTTCCCCGATAAATCCGCAAATAGTTTTTCTGCAAGAAAAACGAGTCTACTCTTTTGTTCATTCTGTTGTTGAGTGGTTTGCGGAAAAGGTACCTTGTAGGACAGACCCGCCTGCATCTTCACTATGGCCACAGTCATGAAATCTCCCCAATCACGGTGTGCACAGCTTCCAAAGTACTCGTCAGACCCATGCAATCCACATCATCTAACAAAATTGGTCCCGTTCCGCTACCAAAATATGCATTATTTTTTTTAATTAATTAATGTTTCTTCAGGAAAATCCAGTTGGCGGCACACAACTTGAGCATCACTGTCGTCCCATTCGTCATCACATACCGTACCCCATTGGTCACTATAATTAAAAAAACTTCGATTCTGCCACTTCTAATCTGTGCCTTCAGCTAAACGCAAGGGCACCTCGGCAACTAGTATGTGATTTAATAAATAAACACTAATGATTATCTAACATTTTAAATCTGTAGAAGTCACACATACATACATAAATTGTTTACAAATTAGCACCTGGAAATACATGAAATTGGGGCGCTTTTAGGGTAAAGCTTTTGGCTACACCCTGCAGTAGTTTCACGAGAAAGAGGCTCATTGAGAAGCACTGTTTTCATATCATCCGGTATAGAATTTTTGTAAGCTCGAATCTGGTTAGGTGTCGAAATTGCGTTGGACTGCCGATATTTAGGAAAACCTCAAAAGCCACTGATTTTATACTATAACTTAAAGAGAATATACCAGGCTTCGAGGGGTAAAGCTGACTCATAGATTTCCAAATAGATTTTTGTGGTACTAAATTAGCAATATAGAACCCGGGGGGCACTTACATACTTCATGTGTCATCCCAAGCAGGACTTTTCAGATCTGACCCTAAGCATGGATATCTTTCCTTCAATCAGCTACCTTATCACGGATATACCCAAAAGGCATACCCTAAAAGAGAGTATGGGGAACCCCTAAACATTATTCAGCACTGATTAGACGTTTATAAAGTTGTCGCGGAGAATTCATATAGCAAATGGCACGGGGGGGGTGCGGGAGGATGCGAAGGTGGGTGCGAAGTGCGGAACCTTGCGATATCGCGGTCCAAAACACTTTCTCAGGAAATAGATACATACAAACTTTAAATCAGCAAATGGTTCACTTTTAATGATATAGGTACGATTCAATGGCCTTAAAAGTAAAACATCATATTGATGGTTTACGTTTTAATAAATCTGTAAAGTGTAATGGAGAATATCAATGGCGGGGGGGTCGAACCCTAGCAATGTTTGCTTTCCGAAGCTCATTTCTCATGCAAATTTAATAGAAAAATTTAAAACTTGTAAGTGGTTGACTTTAAAATGATAGGTATTTCATCTTCAAAAATCAAATGGGAGGTTGCGGGAAGAGGAATCCCCCCAAGTTTTCAAGTCATATTTTTTTTTTTATTTTCGGCATTGATTTCCGCATTTGCAGCCCATCGATAAATCGGCCCTTAACCTGCCAATCAGCGCTGAAAATTGCCGATTCCGCGTAATTACGCACCCAAAATATCATGATTATGTTGGTAGCTATTGGAAAAGCGACGATCAGGCTATCACAAAGGAGTCGTCATTTCCCAACGATAGGCCCGGCCTAGTTTTGCTGAGCATAAGCTTTTCGTCTTACATTCATCTTTTAACATTTGGACATTATCGTATATCAACTAACGTTAGTTAGTCAGCAGAACTAGGCCCGGCCTTGCACAAAAATTTTGCAAATATCATAAGTTTCAAAGGAGTTTTACGTAGGTAAGTGTCGCATTTTATATTTTTCTGCAAGGAGGGGGACGGATCCGCCATTGGTTACCCTAAACGATGACTTGCGGAGTACGAAAAGGATACCTTTTTGGTAATTTTGCTTGGTTTTGTGACCCGTGCGTGCGGTCCACGCCGCGGTGTGATAAACTTACCCTTTCCCGCGTTTTTCTGCTCGCGGATGACAACAGGTTTGAGTGCCCCCCGGGCATAGAACTAAAGATGGCCACATGCTCAATTATAAAGTTTGAGATGAATCAGATTTTTCGTTTTGATGAAGTAAACATTTATAGTACAACAGTGCCATAGGATTCTGTGTATAACAAACATTCTGGATCCGGAATTTTATAACAAAGTTGTGATTTTCTATATGAAGGACTTCGATTTGAGCTTAGGTGTTTCACACAGTGGTTAGTATATGGACAAGCATTATGTATATGCAAAAAAACATGATTTGTTTGAAAATTGAGGGCGCCCTTCGCGGGAAATTTAAGCTATATAACAAAAAAAATTACATAGATTAGGGGAGACCGGGACCGGTTGCAACACTTTTTTCCCAACTGATCGTAGTAACTAGACTATTTGTTAAAGGTAACCACAATACATTCCATTTGAAAGGGTCAGATGTCAGCTTTATTTTGAGCTGGGTTTGAATCTTAACAAGCATGTAGAGTTTATTGTAGTTTTGGAGCTGTGATTATTTTAAAACAGGGTGTCGAGTGTTGCAACATGCCCCATACCACGGGGTCAGTTATTCCAGTTTATGGTCGATAAGTTCATCATTAAAATATGCAACACAATATCACAATATCAAGATAACAATAATGCAGCTCAGCAAACCCTTTTGAAATAGAAACACCTTTTCAACTGAATCTTTTTTGTTATAATACAGTCAAACGTGCAGTGCTTCTGTTACTTAATGCATTACCTTTATCATAATTAGCATGCATAAATAATTGTGTATATTTAATATGCTGGTGTATTATATTCTTACAGTGAGCACAATAATGCTAACATAGGGCTAATAAATTAAGAAAATGCTAATATACAAATTGTGGAGAAAATTCTAAAATGCATAATATTAAAGAAAATGCTAATAATCCAGTTATAAAGAAAATTCTAAACATAGGCCTAATTGTGAGGAAAGTATAATTACCATAATAAGCATGCTTAACCACTGAGAGACAAATATTCATACATGTAAATGCAACCCCCACCCCCAATATCACAATTACATAATATTGCTAAAATGCTGACAAAAGCACTAAGTAGACCTACATATTGTAGGCCTATGTTAATAAAAATCATACTTTGGAAGTTAAACAAGCCACAAACTGAGTGGCTCTTTATTTTGAATAACATTTTATTGAGTTTTTTTTTTTGGGGCGCCAAAACCTTATGTTTGGTTTTGAGATGAAAAAATTTGTCACTCATTTAAATCTTAAATCGCCATGTTTCAGAGTCACTAATCAGTCATTTTTTCGAAGTCACTTAATAGTTAATGATTCACATCAAAACTCTTCAAGTTCTTGTTTTTGGTTTTGTACATGAAAATGACTCTTAAACAGCTTCCACATTATTTGAGCGGCTGCTCCTATCAGAACTTCTTAGAACATAAATAACTTTCTAAATTTGGATCATCAAAACTTTCTGAACTTGAAATTCAGTGTCGTTTGAATCGTCAGATAATATCAAGGTAAATCATAACACTAGGGCCTATGTTCATTATCATGGACTGAGGCATTAGATAGACCATGAAAAAATTGAATTTTAAAGGTGCAACGAGAAATATCAAATATCAGGATCACGCGAAAAAAGTGAAAACCCTGATTGTTTTAACTTGATGCAAAGCTTTTCGTCAATAAATCCCCATATGAAAGGATTAAGGCTGATTCGAGATTTCGAAAAATAACTGTTTGAGTAATAATTAAAAAATAGTGGACTAGAAATGAAGATAGTCACCTAAAAGGTTCATTCAAAGTTTGAGATGAATCAAATGTTTTCGTTTTGGACGCAGTAAACATGGGTGATAGCATAACAGTGCCTAGGATACTGTGTATAACAAAAAATACGGATCCGGAATTTTATAACAAGTTGTGATTTTCTATTGAGGACTTCGATTTGAGCTTAGCTATTTCACACAGTGTTAAGTATTATGGACACGCATTATTACATGCAAAAAACCACGATTTGCTTGAAAAGTGAGGGCGCCCTCCTCGGAAATCTCTGAGTCAGCCTTTAAGCTGAGAAATCTTTTTTGTTACAAAATTGTGAGATATCTAATTTGTATATAGGAGCAAATACGAAATTCAGCTATGTATACGGGTGTCTCAAAAAAGGAAACCCTCAAAGTGTCCTCTATTTTCACTAACCATACAAAAACCATACCATACGAAAAAAGTAAACCATACAAATTAATACACATCTGAAAAGTGATTTCATTAGGTTTCCGACACCGAAAAGATCTTTTCAAATAGGATGCATAGGGACTGAGTTATGATTCGATGGAAAATTTGTATCACACTTTTTCCAAATTTTGTGTCTTTTTTTATCCACGGATCGTTACTCTTTCAGTTGTCTTTAGACACTACACATTCTAGGCTCAGTCGTTTGTTCATGATGTCTTTTTGTTTTTGCGACAAAGGTCAGTTCTGATATTGAAAAGTTTAGTTTCAATTATTAGAAATTCCAAGATCTTGCCCTCTTTTCTTTACTGCGCTGCTCTTCACCCTACTTGGGGGAGTTGGCCGTCTGTAAAAGGATGCAGGATTTCGTTATCTTTTCCATTTCATAATCGAATTCTAATCATCTTGTCCGTCGGATACTTGCAAAGGCAGCGGTTTTTTTTTTTAACCTTTGGAATTTTTTTTTAAAAAGATCACCAGATTTGACTCCGCTGATGACTTCGACCTAGAGGAAAAATAAAGCAGGAACCACAAGCAAACTTGACCAGAAACCTCCAATAGAAAAACGCGGCCTTTGAAAGCATCCGACGGACAAGACTGATTAGAAGTAATTATTGAAAAAATGGAAAATGAGAGCGCAAGCCTGCACCCGTCGTAATGGTCTTAGAGGCAGCAATTTTCAATCGGCCATAACTCGGACAATATGTGTCCTTTTGGGGGAAAGATATCTTTTCGAGTGTCGGAAACTAACGAAATGTACTTTTCCGACGTGTATTAATTTGTACGGGTTACTCTTTTCTCTTCGTTAAATAGAGGGCGCTTCGAGGGTTTCTTTTTTTTGAGACACCCGGTACTATTGAAATGTCTTGAAAGTGAAAGCCAAAGTAAAATCACTTTTTTTGTTTTCACCATTTAAGACTTTCTGTGCCAAAGCAAGGTAAGAACTCTTGAGTTGGCAATAAATCACTATAGACAAATTATATGGATGCTCACAAAATCTTCTCGTTGAACTATTATTAACAGATTTCATACAGGACAATCATATATATATATAGTAATATATTATATATATAATATATATATATATAAAGTAAAAAAATTAAAAAAATTAATATATATAATATATATATATATATATTATATGACAAAATATATAAACAAAAACATAACACTATACAGAGACGGGCAAGCACAAGACATAAATTGAATTGCAATTGTTTCTTAAAATGTTTTGGACTTTAGAATGTTTATGGTTTGCAGTGAATTGAAAATGTAAAATTATTTTCCTTTCAAAGATTTAAAACAAACCCCTAAAAATCCTATTTTATCATTGAGTTTAACAACATGGAAATATTAAGGGGGTCATTTGCAACAAGCTGTTGCAATTGACCCCAATCATGGTAGCCATTACATGTGCACCCCTACAAAACAATTTCAGCAGTGTTCCAACATATCTACAAAAAATGGCAACCCTAAATATCAGTCAATCCTTAGCCAAATTACACAGCTTCTCCTCAGCGCACATAAACAAATTTTTCGTTTTTTTTCTCAAATTTTTCTTAGTTAAACTCAAAAACATTTTGTTTGAGATATTTTCAACACCTGTCGTAGCAGCCGCCGTTTAGTTAGGCTGGTACATTACATTAGAGAGGGCGCACAAACATATATGTGAGAATCAGACTTTGGAGTCACTCTCTTGCTAGGCATGAGCGTTATTGTTTGCAAATCGTGCCGCGGTTGCAACCTTCGTTAAGAATTTCTGTTTTGTTCCGCCTAAAATAAACCATACCTTGTGAAGCAACACGTTCAATCGCAAACAGGACACAACATAACACCAACGGATATGTTAACTGCATCGCTGCCATTATTGCCAAAGCTGCACTCGCTCACTCTGAAAAAAAAACAATACGCACGTTATGCAAGGCAGTTACCCATTGCATGGTTTACTACTTTGTTTAACATACGTGCGATTATTTAAGGTTACATTGAAAGAACTTAATATTTTCGATAACAATATTGGTATAATGGGATAACGTAAAGTCATTGGTTTGGTAATGGTGATTGACTTTTTTTGGTCCAACTTTGGTAACTTAGCGTTTTAGGAACGTCCAAAATTGTTCCTTCCGTATTTCATTTCAATCCTATGAGTTCAACAACCAATAATTTTCAAATTTTTTTTTAAATTTCAAACGAAACACTTCCAAATTTTGAACCCCTGGACATCGGAATTGCCCTTTTTTTATTGAATTTTGCTGTTTTTAGCCCACACGCCAAAACTTTTAAGCTGTAAATAGTACAACTATAGGCCTACCTCTTTGGAATCCTTGATTAATAGCCATACGTGGTATATACTTTTCGACATACTTGGCTCAAGAAAATTTTGTATCCTAGTCCAACCCTCGTCCTTACACCACTTAATGCATAAAAGGGGCACTATATTTGGTTTATATTTTTGTGTATTCGTCTAACTTGTAGTTTGTCTGTATTGAAGGGAAAAAATCAATCCATCGCGTTGTTTTGTGTGTTATTAACATGTACCCCAGGGGCCCCTATGCACTAACAAAGTGCCCATGACTGTAGATTCTGACTTTTATAATCCGTCCATTTAGTGACTAAAAGTAATAATTAATCAAAACATTTCGTGGAAGTATAGTAGGGGGTCCATTTACGTGGCCATAATATTTTATATAATCATGTGATCGGTTTTACTGTAGAAACCTATGGTAAATTATACAAGTAACCACCCTAAAAATAAAAAATGGCATAAATACATGTATAAGATATTTATATTTGTGTTTCATATGGTGAATATAGTCCCCATTCTTTACAAATTCAAACTAATTATATATATTGTCCATTTTATCAGTAAAAATCTCTGATAATAAGATCATGGACATGTGAAGGATTTCTGAAGACCTACACTTGTCATTTACACTGCTTTTGATAGTAAGGCAAAGTAGTTAATAACAAGTACAATTCTTCAAAAGAGTTGTGCTTAGTTTTTTCAATTTCTTCTATGGTCCAAAATGTGGTTCTCAAAATATGATCCAGCCAGAGATGGTTAAAGGGTCTGGCTGCTTCACTGAATTCCGCAAGGTCCTTGTTTGTTGCATTGTGCTCCAGCAGTGGGCAGACCAGAGCGTGTTCCATTGTCTGTGGTTGCTTGGGTCCAAAACACGGGTAGTATCCTGATCTGCTTCCAGATAGCCCCACTTCTGCAAGGAAACCTTTAGATGCGGCCAGAGTTCTGGTTCTCAATCTATTGAGGCATCGACATTCAGCCCATGAGGAGTCACCTTCAGTGGGAGATGATCACCAGGTTAAATACCGATAGATGTTACTTAGTTAGCAAGTCTTTCTTTCCACAAGGCGACAATTCCGTTACCTCCTTAGAGACTGTTTAAGAGGTGGTACTTTGCTTAAGAAACTCTCTCTAGATTTTTTAGGGCGGTGCAGGCCCAGGATTCTCCCCAAGACATAGGGTGCTTCACATTGGATACTTGGCAGCACGCTCTTGCATGCTCGACACGCTACGACAGATGTTTGGTGGAGCCATTCCTGCTAAGATGTACAAGTTTTTTTAGGTGGTGGTTGGAGGAGGCATCCCGTGAAAAGCTGGCAGGAGGCATTTACGCTGGATCAAGCTTCGTGGCATGGGTTGATCTTTTCCAATACGGGAAGGGATACTCTGCAACCATGAGTAGCACGGGACAAGTGCCGTCGATCTTAGGGAAAGTGGGCGAGCACACCCATCTGGTTGCAGTGAGTTTGTTCAAGATGTTATTGCGTGGTCATACTTTACTCTTCGTCCTCTCGATGTGGGTCTTATAAGAGAGGATGCGTTCCAAGGTTAAACTCTAGGTAGACAGGGTATCCAGTTGATGCTCCAGGGGAGTTCCAGACCAGGTAACTTTTAAGAGGACGTTTGGCCTTAACGGTTTGGTAGATGGAAGAGCACACACCTGCTGTCTTAGATGGAATTTGCACGTAGGTGGTTTTTCCTCTAATAAAGGAGTGAGTTCATCCAAAGCTTTGGAGAGTCTCTCTTCAACACTGTGAAGGAGGGATATTGTGCGCTAATCCAAGATCGTCTGCATAAATAAACGACCAGGTTCCTGAACTAATGGTTGGTCATTTTGTATATATGTTGTTGACAGGACGAGGTGCAAGCACACTCCCTTGTGGTTATAGATAGTCCATTCTTGAGCCTACGACCATCGGCTCTTCTTCGGTACTAGGAACAAAGAACATGTGTAGCCAGCATCCACGCATAAGCCAGTCAAGTCGGATGTCCTTGTAATTTCCAGGATTTATGGAGTAGGAATCTGTGATTAACAGTGTCGTATTCTGCTGAGAGGTCGACGACACACTCCTCCGGTTACCATGAACCCGCTCGAAACCATCCTCAATGTGTTGGTTAGGGTTGAGACTTGGCTTGTTGTTGATTTACCTGGCCGAAACCTGCTTGTTTCTGGTATGAGTTGTTCGTCTATCACAGTGGCAGCATGCGGCGGCTGGCGGCGCGATGCTCTACCGTCCCCATTATGCACTTTATTGTTAACCATTGACAGTATCCCGTTTCTCATCATGCCTAATAATGCCATTGTGCGCTATTATTGGCATTTTCCGTCATAATGCACTTTGCAAGGAAAAGTGACTCAATCCTCCCTGAGTCCCTGTAACCCCCGGAAATTTTGTTGCGCAAACGCCGTTGCAGCGGCGGCGGCGCGATGCTCTACTAAACCGTTCCCATTATTCACTTTATTGTTAACCATTGACAGTATCACATTTCTCATCAGCACAATGTAATGGGCCATTTTGCGCGATCATTGATAGTATCTCATCATGCACTAGTAATGCATTTCGCATTTCCCATAATGCACTTTTCAAGGAAAATGACGTCATCCGGAGTCACCTATATCGATGTAGCCATGGCAGGCGGCGCGGTCGGCGGCGTGATGCTCTAACCGTTCCCATCATGCATGCTTTTTGTTAACCATGACAGTATCCCATTTCCACCATCATTATTATTTAACAGTGTTTTAAATAACTATACTAGTAACATATTTCTCAACAAACAGGGTGAAGATAAGTCGTTCTTAAAGGTTTTCTAATGCAAACAAACATTAAAATTCCCACACACACCATGCTCTTTAATCTTTTTTAAATCAATTTCTAACACGTAGGTCTACTCTTCATTTAACATGTCAACAAACAACTAGGTTTAAGATGAGTCGTTTCTTTCAAAGGTGTATGGCCCAATTTCAATAGGTATCCTTCTTAACCAATGACCGAACACAGACTCTATCTTTCACAGGTCAACAAACAGGGGAAGATGAGTCGTTCTTTAAAGTAGAAGGTCCGATATAAGTATAATATCACCTCATTAACGCCATGGATACGGACACAACGCTTATCATTTAGATTTTTCTAATAACTATATATCGCAAATGGAGTACATTTGCTTATAACTTCCAAATCTAACAACCAATTGACAGTATCCCATTTCCCACCACCAATTTTACCATGTTTTTTTAAAATAACTACTAGTAACATTATTTTTCTAGTCCGTTTGATTTTACATGATTTTTTAACCGTAACAAACATTAAAATTGCCCAGACCATGCTCGTTGATCTTTTTAATCATTTTTTAAACACAAGCTCTATTATGGGTAACATGCCAACAAACAACTAGGGTGAAGATGAGTTGTTCTCTTAAAAGGGGTGGCACAAACAACTAGGGTGAAGATGAGTTGTTCTTTAACCCTCGTCTAACCAAGCCTTTTTTTGTACACGGTTTTACGGGGGGGTGATTACCACCCCCCTCCTCGAGAAATCGTTAAAAGCACCGATGCCTTAATGATTTGATATCCATTGATAGCTACGGTCCTCCTCTTTCCATTGATACACAAATAAGTACCAACATACCTAGATGGCATCATCAAGTCCGCGAGTCGGCTTAATTGGCATTTTCCACAAAAAATAGGCGAAATCCAATTTGTCGCTAAACAAACCTAGGAATACCGGATTTTCACGGTTTTCAGCTCTAAATGATGGCAATTGGTAGTTTTACATAAACATAGAGTTTTGAGCCACTGTGCATAGATTTTTTTTTTTTTTTTCTACTTTTTCCGACTTGACGGCATAACCTACCCCGGTGAAGGTGCTAGGCTACCTTCACATTTTTGTGTTCGCTACAATGAACGGAAAGACGGAGAACTATTACTAGAAGCTGTTATAAAAGTGTTGGCCTTTTATTAGCGCCCGGGCGAAGTTCACTGGGGAAGGGGTGGGGGGTGGTAACCACCCCCCCCTTGTAAGACGAGGGTTAAATGGATGGCCCTATTTTAGTATTTATCCTTCACGCAATGAACGAACACAGACTCTGTTTCAAGCCTATGTTTAATTAAAGCAGGCCAAACACAGAAAGAAGAACAGCTCTTGATATTTGTAATTATATGAACTCAATTAACGAATACAGACTCATCATTTAACATGTTTTCTAATACACTTTACATTTCTTAAACAAAAAAGGGTGACGATGATCGTTCTTAAACTACCTCTAACACTAACATATTTGATTGTTTTTCTCAATCTAAACAAAGGTGACAGTTCAGTCCGTTCTTTTAAGTTATTCTTCTTTATATGTAAATCCTATGTTTGAATGTAAACGAGCAAACCCAAAAAGCCTATGTTTTTATTAAGAGAAGACACAAGCCTTTGGATATTTTTAATATTTATCCTTCTTAACGCATAAACGAATGCAGACTCAAATCATAATATTTTCTAATAACATATTTTCCTCAACAAACAAGGGTGAAGATGATTTGTTCCCCGGTTCTTTAAAGGAGGATGGCCCGAATTAAGTGATCTAAAACTTTTGCATTTTAAATATTAAAAAAAGAAAAAACCTAAAAAATTTTAATTAATTTCAAATTCAATGCATTGAGATGAAGCTAAAACCACGATTTTTGCGAGCCCATAGAGTAACTGTAATAATATATGGGGAAGTCCGATCTAATTTCTAACCCAATTGATGACGAACACCACTCTTAACATTAACTGTTTTCAAAATAAATATTTTGTCTCACAAATGGAGGCATTGTCGCTCATAACTTCCACATCAAACACCCTTAAACCCAGTTCCACAGGGTACTCAATATTGATTTAAACATGTTTTTAAATAACTATAGTAACATATCTTCACCCTCTTAACGCAATTGAAGACGAACACAAACCCTTATCATTTACATGTTTTCTAAATAACATTATTTTCTCTACCAAACATAACGTAATTAACGTGTTTTCCTAACTACATGAACATGTAATCAACCTACAATTTTCTCATCCAACAAGAGTGAAGATGTGGCCGTTCTTTAAAATACAACTCTTAACACTCTTAACATTTAACAGGCTTTGTTAACCAATTACCGTGTTTTCTAAAATAACATTAAATTCCACAACATGCATGCTCTGATCAATTTCATCATTTCTACACATAAGTCAATCCTAGTCCATTTATCTTCTACGCATTTGCCCGAAAACAAACTAAATCATTTACCATGTTTTTTCTATAAAAGCAAACTACTAACTAGTGCCTCAACCAAACAAGGGTGAAGATGTGGCCTTCTTTAAATACAACTCTACATTTAACATATTTTCGTTGGTTAGTTTTAGTTCTAACTCGCGACGCCGCCGCTGCCAGCGGCTGCACCCTGAGCTTCAAAATTCGACCAACCCCGATTTCATCAATCAAATCACCACAGTCAAGGCTTTTCGTCGGCGCCGCCGCTGCCACTGCTGCAACCCGAGCTTGAAATTCGGTGCAGCCAATTTGTTGTATTTATTTATTTATATATTTTATTTTATATTTATTTATTTATACATTTATTTTTATTTATTTATTTTCCTTAAAACTAACTTCGCGACGCCCCCGCCGCCCGCGGCTGCAACCCTGAGCTTCAAAATTACACCCACCCCGATTTCGCCCATTTTAAACCAGCATTAGTCTTTACGACGCCGCCGCTGCCTGTGGCTGCAACCCAAAGCTTCGCGCGCCGCCGCAGCCACCTTTCTAAAAAGGTGAAGCCTAACTTCGCGACGGCCGCCGCTGCCAGCGCCTGCAACCCTGAGCTTCAAATTACCAACCCCGAGTTTCACCCAACAGTAGTCTTTACGACGACGCCGCTGCCAGTGGCTGCAACCCAGAGCTTGCGCGCCGCCACAGTCACGTTTTTAAAAGGGGGAGCTTCGCGACGCCGCCGCTGCCAGTGGCCGCAATCCACAGAGCGCCGACGCAGCAAAACGCTTTCAAAGTGTGATCTGCGGGGACGCCCGCTCCCATTCGCTCAACCCCGAACTTAAATACAAAAAGCATACTTTAACACAGCATTCAAGCTCGCGACATGACCCAGCTGACAGACCCACAGAAATAATTACACATCCTGTGTAAAACATTCGCATTGTTTACTATGTAAAAACAGGACACCATAATTTTTATGTAACATTATGTAACCTGTATATAAAAATTTACAACATATTATGTAAAGTGACATAAAATTATGTAATTATCGTTGTGTAAACAGTTACAAATCAGTATGTAAACTTAAAAAAATTATGTTAATAATTCCTTGGCAGAATTATGTAATCTCCACTTTTTTATTTATGTATATATTTGAACTCAATTATTTAATCTTTTACATATAAATTATGTAAATAATTTGAACACAATAAGTGTCGGTGCCGGGGGGTGGGGGGGGGGGGGGCCCAAATCCCCCCAATTTTTTTTTTTCTGCCCCCACCCAGTGTTCCCCCCCCCCCCTGTCGAAAGAAAATGAAGGATTTGGGTGAAAAAATCAGTGATTCGGGGGGGCCAAAATCAGCGATTGTGGCCAAATGGTGAAAATTTTCCAAATTTTCATTATTTCGTCGCTTCGCGGCCCACCCCGCCCCAGAATTTTCAACTTTTTGCCCCCCCCCCCCCAAAAAGATTTCACTTTCCTCCCCATTTTCTTCTTCCCCCCGAAAAGAGTCTTGGCGCCGCCCTTAAACACAATTATGTAAAATCTTACATGTCAATTATGTCAACATGTTGAACACAATAATATTATGTAAAATGTTTACATAATATAGATGTAATTAGGGCAAATAATTCACACCAAATAGTCACACACAGACACTTCACGTATATGACAAGAATTCCAAACAAGTTATTCAGCTCAAAACCCACACAGTATATAATTGACTGACTTTTGGGCACCTTCCCTGGGTGAAGAGGCGAGTTTATTAGCAAATGACAGCTGTATGGCCTGTTAGGCTGTATAATCCTACAGCCCAAACTTCATATGCAAATGGGTTTACTATAATCGCACGTACTTTAAGTATACACGTACTGACCCAGTGTGTTCAACTTGACTGAGATATAGCTTACTTTTCGTCATGACCCATCTCCTGAAGAAATTATAAGCACTCATATTCCTGGTCTAAGCATGATTATATTGTACACAAACGCAACGATACAGATAGAACAATACGTTAAT
>JAMKCH010024200.1:0-19628 GCA_023653785.1 Ophioderma brevispina | reverse complement strand
GGACGAGGGTTAATAATGTCTCACTTATTTTAATCTACTATAGTTATACTCATCAGCGAGTACACTCACTTCTCCGGGCTTTTTGACGCGATAGGGGAATGAAGATAATTGACAGAACGAAATGAGGTGCTTAACTTTCCTCTTAAGATATATTATTATTAAAAAGAAATTTTTCTTTTTTTAAATATTAATACAAAATTATGACCGAACATAGCGACGAGGTCATAGCTATAATGCCTAAACAATCAATTATAGCTAAGCCAAGAAAAGATCGTCATTGGAATGACTCACGCAAAAAAAAAAAAAAAAATAGAAAGTTTTTTTTTTTTTTTTTTTTTAATTTTTCTTTTTTTATAATTTGTTATATTGTATGCTAAAATTAGTTTGAATTTCGCGTACATGTGTAAATGTGGAGATACATAGAGTATGTTAGCACATTATTTTAAGTTATTCTGTTTTTAAGGAAAGAAAAATATTTGGCACCCTTGCCGAATTTGGTTTCAATCGTGGTAATTTAAATATATATGATTTCACTTGTTTCACTTGGAAGCGGCGACCCTCTCCTTCCCTTCTCATCTTACACCAATCATCCTCAAATCAAAGTTGGGGCGACAAGTCAAGCTAAAGCCAACATGGATTATGACTTGAGTCCAATAACGTGGATTGGGTGGCGATATGAGCGAAAAAAGGCAACCGTGTACAGCATTTTTTTGAAAAAATGCCCTTTCCGGCTTTACATAATTGTCTGCACAATTTGAGCAATGATTGAAAAACAAATTTTACCATGTATATAATTCTGCTTTTGGAAATACTTAGCGTTCGTAACAAAATCTGGGACTAACGTTGATTAGCTGACCCGATTTTTTCAATTAAATTTTCAATACTTTGTCCAAATTTGGGGAAAAAAACGTCACGTTTTTTCTCAAGAGAGCTGTAACTTGTGTAAAGGAGCAACTTTCACACCGAATAAAGGTCAAAAATTTGGCACCAAACAAATTGTTGTCCCTTATAGTATGAACTCTCATTCAAAAAAGGTTATGATCGTCGAGGAACCTTTCTTTCCCTAAAGAACCATTTCAGAAACAGATATTTTTAAGAACAGACTCGGATTAGAGGCGCTCTTCCGCTAGAGAAACTTCTGGTCAGGAACCCTCATAAAATGTGATGGTTCGTTGGACCAAGAGATTTTAAACTATTTGGTAAAGGTTCTGTATAGCTGATGATAGTCTATTAGAAGCCGTCGTACATAACATTTTAGGTTCTTTAGATCACCATTTTTTGTTTTTTCTTTTTTGTTCAGAAATAAAAACAAACAAACACACAAAGTACTGGGGCTGTGGGTGAACCTTTGTCCGACAAGTCCGAGGTGGACAATATACAATGTTAAACAATATCACAAAATGCAGGCGGGCAGACACCTCTTAACAATTATGCGATGATAACGATGTTGACAAGACAAATTACGAACAACAATACAAGTAGTAATATTTTCAAATTTGGCATCCGATGTCGAAACTAAGCAAAACCACGTTGCTATACCTCGAAGGACAGTCAGTTAATTGACATTCATCTTAACGTAAATACGAATTTGACGCAAGGTATTTGATTAACTCTATAGACATAAACATCGTCTGCGAACAACATACAGAGTGTCCCAAAAGATATTTTAACACTCAGGGCCAGCAAGAGTTTGATGTCAAAAATAAAAGCAAGCACGACGTTTTCATTGGTATGCTTTAATGACACTAGCAGTGATTGCCTCGATCGGGGTCCTCCCTCATTATTTCCCCTCTTCTCATTCCCTTCTACGCATCCCCATCTTCTCTTCCCCCCCTACTCGCCCTCCAATAAGAAAATTGAAAAAAAAAATATAACAATTCAGTTTTTGCATGTCTGTAAAAATGCCTTACAAGTGCTAAGAATAGTCTGAAAGCAACCTATAAGGACAGAATCGGATATTTCAGGCAAATTAAATGTCCTACAGACAATACCACAACACATAACTGAATGGAGATTCATATTTATTGTGTTATAAAAAATAAAATCATTGCAAGGCAAGTGCGATTGAACATAATTATTGAATCTACCTTTGAAACACCTTGGACTTGGGTTTATCTTTAATTCTCAGTTCTGGTGCCAATTGACCGGGCTCAAGCAACCATGTTGTTCATTACTTTTGGATCATTTTAAGCAAAAAATTGACATGTTAGTATTATTTAATAATCAAGTTATTTGAGGTGTGGAAAAACCGGGTGCCTCACATGCAGATGCGATTAATGCATGGATAGCAACCCATGCCCAGCTGCGTTCAGGAATGTAGACCGCATAATGTTCAAATGTCCACTCGATCGATATCGGTCAAATTCCTGAACACATCTGGGCATGGACGATCTCACTGCATCACCGCATCTGCATGTGCATGCCCCGGTTTTCTAAATCTCGTAATTTTGTTTAATTCGATGTTAAAAGGTGAGCTACCCGAATCATTTAATTTAATCAGTCAGACAGAGGAATACACAAAATGAAAGCTATCTTTGGGACTTATTTTTTACACAGCTAATGTTATGTCATCACTTTATTGTTTATGGTGCATTAATCTGCTTTCACATTTATTTTATCTATGCAAACAATACATACTTCGGACTTGGTACATGTTGCCAAGAAAATCTTGGCAAACCTTTGGATATATAATTCACTTGGACCGAAATCGCTGTAAAGAATTTTCTGAGAGCTATTTTTGGAAGATGACCTCCCACATATGACATAACAAGTATATAAAGCTTGGTATTTATGACAAAAATATCTGCATAATGTATTAATTTAATGTTTGTTATGCTTTCGCTCTTGAAAAAGAAGGAAGAATGTAAGAATGTGTGTGGTGTGTGTTGTGAGAAGGTAAGACTCATGAAAAGACTAAAACGTGACAGTGTTCTCTTTATTCATGTTACTGTAATCAATAGCGGAAATTGGCCAACATGCGACATCGTGGCTCCCACTTTTAATGGAAGTGGTCGCTTTGTCTAATATTGGATTGGAAGAAAGCAGTCAAATAACTGCCAATCTAGGTGAATTGCATACAACCAAGCCATATGTTCTTTTATTTTTGTTTTACAACAAGCTAATGTTCCGAGTTTTTTAATATTTAGGGGGTACTATTAGCTGACTTGGTCTTTCCCAGTTGGCCGTTCCGGAACGCTTGTCTAAGGAAAACAAATGTGTAATTTTCTATTTATGTTTCGGTGGTATAAAGATAAGTTTAGTAGTGCCGTTGGGTGTCACGCATCATTCCACTAGAACAAATAACATAAAGACCAATGATGGATACAAATAGGAAACCGACGGCATTACTCAACAGACAGAGAACGTGCTCTTGTATTGAATTTCAACAAACCCTTTCTTTGTGTAGAAATACTTAAGGAGCATTTCCGTGAATCATATCGGCGACGACTTACCTAAAACAGGTTAATATTTTTGTATCATATAACATGACGTGCACATTCGGGCGTCGTCTCTGCAAGATAGCTCGTATTTTTGCAATTTTGTAATTTCTATCCGTATACAATGGCATATGGAACATTGCTTATGAAATAACTCTAACACAAAACGGAATCAACTAAATTCTGGGAATAAAGACCTTTCTCGAAAATATCTAGTCACCAAGCCCAAAACAGATGGTGCTAGAGTCCACAAATCACTTTAAAAATGTTGCTCACCATGTATTTGATCTCAATTTAAGGGAACATTCTCGACTGCATAAAAAAACCACTAACAACAACTAACCTACCTACTAACGTAAATAAATAAAACAACCAACAACAAATACATAAAAGCAAATACACAAACCCGTAAACCAAACAATCACCAAATATAATAAATCAGAATTAAGTAAAAAGTATTATAAGCAGCAAAGTGATCGAATCAGTTGATTCAGAGAGGAATGGGGCCCTTTCATGGAGAAGGTAAAATTAACGTTTGAATGACAGTTGTTCGTCATCCAATTCATCCAAGTATGTGAAGAATACAATACACGCACCTGGTTACCTGAATACATTCAGGTAATTATTTTCTGCAGTGATTCTAACGTTGCCTTGTGTTGTTCTGGAGGATGGTCCCTAGCCAAGTCACACCTTTTGAGACCCCTGTTCATAACGTCCCTAAGGTGGATCTTTTCCGGTATTTTGCAAATTGCAACCACAAGCTATGATGGTTTGCTTTTACGATACAGTTGGTTTTTTTTTTCAAAGTATGCCTTTTGTCTTTATTTCTCTAACGTTGCTTTTGGATTTTAAGTAAGGCAAGCAACGCTTTGGTAATGGGTCCGATTCCGCGATCTAATTGTAATTGTCTTATTTTTATCATGTCAGTAAACGCATATTGTCGATGGTAACGACTCATTTGGAGGGATGTGTTGAGATCAAAATAAAAGGGCCGCATTAACAGCTGAAATGCTCAACTTTTTTTTTCAACAGAAATAAGATGCTTTAACCCATTTTTTACAACATGACTTTTTGATAATAATATGTAAATTAAGGCTCATACAGATTCATCGAATCGCTTGTCGTAAAGTCCTAGATCACATTATCGATTCTCGTGTGTTTGGTGTCAATCAAAGATGGATAAAATGTCAGAATATCGAGGCTGGTTGAAGAGGAGGATTAGGCCACGTAAATATTGTCGTTTGTTATGATTGACCAAACACGGAAATACTTAAAATGATTGGACCAAGCTGTCAATATTTTTAATTGGAACAATAACGAATTAATGTAAAGGTATCCGATTTGTCTAATATTCCTTAGTGATGTAAAGACTTTGGTGCGTATAATGACTTACTCGCTATCATTTTCTTAGTGTAGTGCTGGTGTTTTGGATTTGATTCAGTGTATGTGCTTGTAATATTTTCCTTCGAGGGAAGGGACATTTTTTAATCAATGCCTAATTCTTATTCATGTAATCGGACATCCAATTTCGAGTGTACTGATTTGGTAAAGCATACACCTTTCATCAACGAATGAATCGTCGACACGCCACAAAAAACTTTTTAATGACTGCCAGATAAAAATCCTACTAAGTATGTAATCTTTAAAACTAATCATTTTTAGCTAACGTATGGTATGGAAAGTGTAAATGCCTAAGGATCAATACATAGATACCAAATTCATTCAAAGTTTTGTGCTATTCTGCTAAAACAAAATGTGCAAGAATTGTGGAGGGTCGGGTTACTTAGTGCAAAACAATATGTTCATTATTTCCGCATATTAACATAGTCCAAAATTAACGATACCGAAAACTTGAGTAAATAAAATTGTTTTCTTTATTTTTTTTCGCTATTTCTCCCCGTCCCTAGCTCTGAAGTCATCCACAATAACGAGTTTTCAATACTCAGGAATGTTTTAATATCAAGTGATTAGCGCTTGAGATTTATCGGTTACCTGTCGATTACCCAAAATACGTCACTCGTTCCCCTCTAAAGGACATACCTAATTACTCGTGGGTTTATAGTTTGTTTATATTCTTTAACCCAATTAGAAACACTTGGGATTTTTTGGTTTGAAGCAATGTCCTGCTACTGGGATTCGTCTCACTATGTAAATGATTAATCACGCAGTAAATAAAGAAAAGGACATCTCCCCATATTCTATATATTATTTTGAGTTGATCTTTTCATCACCCTACTTATATTGCCTTTAAAAAACATAATAAAGAGTATTGCATTTAATTTAAAAAATTTAGGTTGTTTTTTTGTTTTTAAATGTATTGAATTTGATCTAAAATAAGTACCAACATCTCTCGTTTGACCTCACTATGATATCATGAATTAGGAATTTTATGAATTTCCCCGTTATTCGCTAACAAATGGCCATTGATTGGCAATTTCGAGTCGGTACCAAACTGCTAGCAGTGGATATGGTTTTGGGGCTTGCTCAGAAGAAAATAGCTATTTGATCAGTATAATGAATTTGCAAAATGTGTGTTTTTTTTTTCAAAATCCGGAACAAAAAAGTAAAATAATCTCTTCCTTGGGTCATTTACGATTTCCTCCATCGCCACCAATCAGGATCAGTTCAAACGGGCTGATTCTAAAGAGAGTTTTTTTCCCCTACTTGTATAGTGTAAGTTTTGTAAAAAGAAAATCTATAAAGAATCCACCGTAAACTATAATGTCATTGCAAAAGCATTTCTGACGTCCTAGTAAAAAAATTGCCAACCCCGAGGTCTACTCATTTGAATAAAATTACCCATTTCCAACTGCACACTTTTTATACTTCACGGCAGTATTAATTGATTATGGTCACGACACCTCAAACTAATGTATATACAGTGGAATGGTAGGTCCACCTGAACAGTGGTTATCATCAATTTGAATTTTCGAATTTTCATATTGCTACAATGATTCGTGCGCATGACATAATCCAATTTTGTTTGACTTTGAATAGAATTTGCAAAACCGATGGAAATATCCCCCCCCCCCTTCATATTTATTGAATTCGGTCTAACTTGTTATTATTAAATATTAATACGTTTTCGAACTGCTCTTTTTCCCACTGAATATATTTTACGGTGAATTATATTAAGATTCAAACAAACTGCAACGAAATGAATAAACTTCTTTTTGAATCAGCCCGATTTTTTTAATACAAGAAACAAATAAGGGTTTGTCTCAACTTCCCGCTGGAAGATGGTTGTGAAAAACAACCCACGCTTGCGAGCTGTAAGATACAAAATAATTACCGCAAGAAATATCTCAAATGACTCAGGGCCCCAGGTTCATGTTTGTATTCTTCGCATGCTTTGATGATCTGGAGGAAACAAAAGTCACTTCGTGAAAGGGTCCTATACAGAATTAGCCAAGTTCGAAGTGCTTAAAGTTCAATGTAAGTAAAATAAGCCGAGAAAATAAACATTACCAAGTAGCCAAGGCGGTTGATGTAAGAAGCTGTAAGACAGGATATTTTTGTTGATTATATTTAAGAGTAAAGTCACTCTCCTATTATGGGACTTGAAATAGGGAAAAATACGTGAGCATCGAGCGACCTTTACATTATACTCATAACCGAAAACTTTTAATGAACCAGAAGGTAAATTTATTTAAATAAATCGCACCTGGTCCTTGTAATCAAGTTGAAAACACGAATTTGTCAGCAGGGCGTGGTGAAAATAACGTTAATTTGGCACAACATATTAATTGAATATAATAGGATGCCCAAAGAGTAACGTGAGTCACTGTCTGCCCAGAGAGTGGTAAATTATTGTCGGAAATTGTTTTACAAATGGACAATGATTATCAACTGCTTTACAAACGATAAATGTCATTTAGATTATTACGAGCGGTGTGTCCTAGATAACGAGAGACAAAGAACAAGAAGAAAAAAATAAGACGAAAAAGAAGAAGGTGGAGAGAAGGTGAGGAAAGAGGGGGAAGAAGGAGGAGGCGGAGAAGGACCAGGAAGACGGAGGCAGGAGGAGGAGAAAGAAAAAACGGGAAAGAGAAAAAAGATTAGAAGTCCAGGGGATGGTGGAAGGAGAAGAAATGAAGGAACGGATAGAGAGAAGAAAACGATTAGGCGGAACAAGGAGAAAAGAAAAAGAGTAGTAAGGGGATAAAAGACTGAGGAGGAAATGGAGAAGAAAAGGAGAGACAAGAAAAGAAAGAGAGAAAGACTGAGAAGAAAGTTAGTTTGAATAAGAAAAAAAAAGAAGGTTAAGTTTGATCTGTAAACAATTAGCATCGGAAAAGATCTTCGTTTCCAAAAGCTAGTTATCCGTGACCTTCGAAGATATGTTTTTGTTATACGGCTAGGCGATATATGATAAATTATCACTTGCAATTTTCATCGTTTGTGTCTTTAATCCTGTCCAGTCGGGGGGGGGGGGGTCACTCAACTTTTTTTCAGGTAGGATGTTGTGGCCTCAATCCGAACTTGGGGGCTTGTGAATGACTTTTGTCTCGAAGTAGGGGCTTGTTGGGAAACTGAAATTTTGAGAAAGTGAAGGCTTGGGATGGAGATGCAGCTGAAAATTTGGCTAAAATTCAGTTATGATGATGGCAAATATATGAAAAGGGGACCTTAAAAGAACTGAATTATGCTTCGTGGGGGTCTTGGGACAAAAACTGCGGAGAGACGCAATCTCCTGGGGGACATGGACAGCATGTTAAGTAAAAGTTCACGGTTGTTAACCATGGTCTCAATGTTAACAATGACGCTTGGCTGAGGGAACCTTTTGCAGTCGCCTGCTCTGCAGCGGAATAATGATGATGATGTATCTCAAAGTTTAAAAAAATCGTTTTAACAATAAAGCTATACATGTAAAACGTAACATGTTGAAAGAATTGTAATGTTAACAAGGGTCGAAAAAAAGGTATGTCATGCCACCAGTCACATGATGTGTCATGTTTTCTCCCATCGGATTAGTCTCAACATCTTAAAATAGAAGAAAAACGTGCAACATGTTTCTAAACAGAACATTTAATAGCTGGATAATGATAGGATAGACTGGCGTCGATCCAAATCAAACTATACCGTATGGTGAAACACATTGCAAATATATATTTGCCCAATAACAAAAAAATAATAAAAACAGAACTATTTAAAAACAGAATGACAACACATAGGTTATCGAAAATAATTAATTGTATGGAACAACGGAGCACCCTTCACACAGTAATACAATTCCCCCAAAAAAAAAAAAAAACCCGTTCCTTGTATTCCCGTGCCATATATACTGTTAACAAGTGACTGTAGGAAATAACCATTACCATGTGTTTGACGTATGTGAATGGCACTCTATGACTCTCAGGGCTTAAACCAATCCCTGTACGCTTAAACGCCGGTGTAGAAAGTTTTTATATTCCGCTGGACCCCTATCCACGTGTACCGGTAAAGATAGGACACTCGTTCAGTTGACTCTTCACGCAACATTTCGTTTCATATGTCTTTATGCCGTTTGTCCGTCTATGGACCCCGGACTATGGCTTCCCCGGCGGGAAAAAAAAACCCTATAATTACTTTCACACTGGATTGGTTCCAATACACCCATTTATTATATCGTGAGCCGTGAGCTGAGAATTACAGGTTCTAACTGACCTTTTGGTGTTTTTTGAGATATGGACATGTAAACTTCACAAAAACAAACAAACAAAACCCCAAATACACAAACACACAAAAAAACTAAAAAATTAAATCATTTTGTTTAAAATTTAAACAACTTTTAAAATTAAACGACTTTGTTTACAAGTTTAAGCATCAGTTGTTTAATTTTTTTTAAACAAGTTGCTTTATTTGACTTTTAAACAAGGTTGAGCGATGCAGGGTAAACCGCAGTTGGTTAAAGATTGGCGATTATGTTTTTTAAAAATTTAAAAACACACTTTAAAAATTAGCACTTGTTTTAAAATTAAACACTTGTTTTAACAAATTAAACAACTTGTTTGAAAAATTAACGACTTGTTTAAATTTAAGCATCAGTTGTTTAATGTTTCAACAAGTTGTTTAATTTGATTTTTAACCAGGTTGACGATGCCGGGTAAACAGCAGTTGGTTAAAGAATTGCGAGTTGTTTAAAAATTGTTTAACACTTATACAACATTGTTTTAAGACAACAGGTTATAACAACAAACAAACATGTCGTTTAAAACTTAAACAACGGTTGTTTTAAACTTAAACAACAGTACTTTGAACAACCCTCTTTTTAAACAGTCAACATTTTAAACAGTGTCTAACAGTGTAGCTTGCAATCCCACTTCTATATAATTTTGGCCAATAGTTTAGCTAAGGTACGACCTACCAGCGTTGTCCGCTGTACCGTGTACACCTTTGTACACTTTTTTAATGACAACATTTTTGAAGCCTAGGTTGAGGGGACACACTACGACAGCGTACATAAAGATAAAACTATGTTTTCAGCATACTGACATCTAAACATCCACCCTTTTTTTGATCCCCGCATTATATATGTTTAACATACGTTGGGCACCAGTTTAATATGAAAGCCGCTAGAGGGATAGAAGCTCACGCCAAACATTGTTTATATATGCCATGACCGTAATTTGAAAAAAAAAAAATACAATTTTACTGGCCAATCTAAATTAAATTTAATGCCAAAGCGGCATTGGCTATATATCGATTAACGCTCAAGTTGGCGGGGGGGCTGGGGCCTTTGTTGGCACCAAGATTTATGTTTTTTGGCGCATCTGTTGTGGGCACTTGTTTTCTGTTTTTTTTTAAATTGCATACTGTAGTTTGTCTCGCAGCCCTATGTCTCTATCCGTCTTCTACGATAAGCTCGCCTGTAACTGCAGCTTACTCGGGTTCTGTTCCCAATAAAGTTTCAAAGATTGTTACCATTTGACAAACCTCACTCACATCATACATGAAAATAATGTGGCCCTATTTCCTCTCAGAACCATGTTGTATTTGTATATTGACACAGGAGTGTAACACTACAAGATTGTCACTGATTGATTATAGCCCGTCCCCCTGGACGTATGTGTATAACCTAAATTAGTTTCCAGGGATAAATTGCAAATTATAATTACTGTAAATTCCTGCGACGATAAAAAGGACAGTCATTTAGGCGTAGTGACATGGCTTGACTCCTTGTGTAGCCCATGTTACTAACACAATAAATAGCTGTCGTTTGTGTTCTGAACGACGACTAGCCCATACCAGCTATAGACTTCTATTCTTTAAAGGTGGATGGCGCGATTTAAGGATGTGAAGATTTCATCTTTATGACTTGCCTTCCCTCCAAATCCAATCTGTAAAGTTTCTGCCGCCGAGATTTCAAAATCGTTTTGATGAAGAATAGCTAAAATGTGATTTTTAAGCCAAAGAGTACTCTGTAAAATTAATATTGGTCGAAAACCAAATTGCAAAATAAATTTTCGCTCATAACCTCCCAACCCAAACATCCTTTGGCTCTAAGATTTCACAGATCACATGAGAAAATGTAGGCTTTCTTCCTGATAACCAAAATATTGACCACTTTTCGGTAAAATCTGGGGGCTTCTGCTGGGGACGAGGCTATTAGCGTCATCGGGCCATGTGGACCCTTTCAGTGCGCTTATTACGGCTTTGAAGTTTGTCATGCTTTACTTGGTATTTTTCTTATATTTGTATATTTTCTCCTTAACATTATATTATCCTTATTTTAACCATGGTCGTTTCAATGTTAGTATCCAGTGCCCTTGGTCACCACAGTAGCAATCCTGCATCAATTTCATTTCTGGATGAATCGCACCATACTACAAGAAATATTTAAAATCTGACTTGCTATCATTGAACAGACGGGTGTTTCCTTAAGGGGAGCCCATCTGACCCCTTCTTTCTGACACCTTATGATCCTTAACGAATAAACGGGTGGCTTTTCCGTTAAGGGCACCATTTTTGCATTCCTGTATAACAGAGTATAGCTATCCTACATTCTTGCAAGTAAAGCCTGAAAGCAACCTAATAAAGGCGAATTGGCTGTAGTTTATCCTATTGGTCCGTTGTAAGATTCATATCTTGGAAGATGGCTGTATATTCTTCCTTTCTTCGGCATTTTGCATTTGGAAAAAAATAACGCGGAATTCTACAGACTTTACCTTTCGACTTATATCGTGTCAAATTTCGAATATTTTGATTTTTTTTTTGGGTGGATCACTGATAGTGCCATTTACGTTTCAGAATTCATAAGTATATCAGAAAGAAGTAAGTCGGACTGGTCACCTTAACACCCAATTCCCCCCCTAACTTCGGCTTAAAACTGATCTAACACCACCCTGTCCAGGTCGATCACAGAACAAGAAAATGTGCTTTAGTATCCTAACCTTGGTCACCACACATACAATCCCTATCATTTCGTTTCTTCTGGGTGAAGAAGAGGTCATTAGCGGCCATCTTGTCCGGAATGGCGAAGTCCATTCCACCGGGGGGGGGGGGGGGCACTTGTATTCCCGCGGTGGATATGATCGTGAACAAAAAAGCGTAAAACGAAAAAAGGGCCTCTTTTTTTTTCCAACGTCGATGTACGTGGGTACATTATTGATTAGGGTGTCAACAGCAAAACGTGGAAACAAGGGTTGTTTTTTTTTTTTCTAAACCCTAAATTGTATGTACATTAATCTCACATTAAGCAGAGATCAAAATATTTGTACGTCCAAAGCAAGAATACTCCAGGTATTTAAAACACACATGCCTTGCTTACTTGTTTCGGGGAGCAAACTGAAAAAATACTTCTTAGTGTAGCAACACAGACAAAAATACTTGTTTAGGGTTATTTTTTAGTCGGTGGCAATCCTTGTTTCGGGTGCATTTTGGAAGTCCATGTTCCCACATCATATCCACCTGAATACAAGTGCCCCCCCCCCCGGGGGTCCATGTTTTTTTGTTTGATTTTTCAAAATTCTGGAGACTTCTCAAATCTAAACAACGAATGCAGTTGGATATGATGTATAAAAGTATAGGGCCCTTGACGGAAGGTAAAATTATATTGAATGGACTTTTGTTGCCTCCAGATCATCAAAGGATGCGAAGAATACAATGCGTGCACCGTTCTGGAGGCAGGTCTGGCCAGAAACCTAGTGAACTGCGTGCAAGCGCCCTATGGGTCACACTTTAACTAGCACAAGTACTTTGAGGTCGGGTATTAAATTGATCTGAATGAGGAATACTACGACTAAAACACCTTTTGTTATAGGTTATGATGAGTGAGGTGAAAGACCTCTTTTACGATTACTCCTGGGAAGAATTTCAAACTCTATTGCCATTGAGCAAGCGTTGCGAAGAGTGGAAACACGATTCACCCAACTTCAACCTAGACTGAGCTAACATAAAAGGATTGAAACTCCCAAAAGTCCCGATCAATCAAAGAAACAAAAGCATTTGATATGCAAAACTGCAATTTATAATAGGAGATAACGCGTTGCAAAGGAATAATCGAAAGAAATGTGATAGCTGATTTCCCCAAGTAATTCAGCTGAGATGAGATTTTAGAGAGAATTACAATTACAACATAGAAATAATTTAAAACTTAATAAAAAAACAATAAGTAGGAATTTTAAAAAGTTCACTTTGATGACATTAGCAATCGTTTATACCTAACTTAAAGCAGTATTTTGATTTTAATCCCATTTTCACCTCACTCGGACTGCAAATCCCGGGTCACCTAGTACAAAATAGGTCATTGAACTCTAAGCTTGTCAGCTGGACACAACCGGCTTGCAGAATTTACATCAGCCTTTTTGGATCTAATTATTTTTTTTTAGGGGGTTATGGGATCGGGGAAAAATTAGCATTTTTTGGACGAATCACTTTGAGTTAAGGTAGGGGACTAGTACTTATTTTGTTTATTAAACATGCAAATTTCTTGTATAGTAGATTTGGTACCTATATGGTAAAAGACAAAATTTCAGCAGGAAAATGGGTCAAGGTTCCAAGGTCACCTAAATGATAATAAAGGCGGTTATCTTGGCTTTTTAGGGGTAGGTAGCTTAGGGTTTTTTCAACATTTAAAATTCATATTGTAAAGCTCGTTGTACTGAAAGAACCACCACAAGATAGTAATAGAGCCCTTTTTAAATTTTGGGTGAAAGGGGGCAAAATTTGCGTATTTATTAGAAAATTGAGGTTTTGTTTGCAAAGAAATGTCGACAATTATTTTACGACCTTATGGGACAATGGAATTTGAGATAGTGATGTAAAATTCAGTCCACAATCGGTAGCTATAACAGGTACCATTTTCAAATGGTAAGCCGTAACCGAAGATAACGGCAACACGTTTGGATAAACAACGATAAACATTAGAAACCACTGTGTAATATAATTATGCAATTAATGATGCCATTTTTTTTTATTTCAAACATGGATTAGAAGAAGTAATTTGAATGAAAAACTACTACAGCATTGGTGAAAAAAAAACCTAGAATTAAAAACATTGGTCCGCTTTAAAATATTCAGTTTTGTAGCGAAATATTAAATTTACTGCCGGGTGAAAAACAATAAAATACATAACAAATATCACTGGCTAAATAAAATAGCACCAGACGTTCAGTCTTTTAAAAATGTCATAGAGTTGATACCGAAAAACTCAGATTTTTGTCGAAACAAAGGCATTTGAAGCTAAAATTGCCCATACATATCTAAATCAAATGGCAGATTGAACTCTTCAGCCGGGTCTAGTACCTTTCTAACAAAGGAAATTTAAACAAAACAAGGTATTAAAAAAAAAAAAAAAAAAAATCAGTTGGGAAACATTCAAGTTTGAAAACTACATAAACTAAAAGATTCAACCTTATGTATTATGTTGCGGTAAAATGAACATAGGGTTAATAACTGGTTTTAAACAGGTTTATATTTTGACAAAGAGCATTTTTCTACCTTTAGCTTTTGAGTGTAGATTTATAAAATGAAAGCCTTGTGAGCAAACTCCAAGTCTTTCATGATTTAAAAACCAAAATGCTTATTATACAGAATAAAGCGTGTCCTTATTAAAAATGCCCACTATTACGCACCCATTGAGCGGGGTACACTGTATTTTTCGTCATGACAAGCTTTTGTTGACCTACAATGAACCTCAGGACTTTTACTTTTGATAAGGCGGTTCTAAAATATAGAATAGAACCAAAAGCCAGATGCTTTCCCCTTTTAGAAAATCAAGGAAAACGACCTGTTAGTTACGTTACAGGCGCCAAGTTGAGATTTAATCGCTTGAAGTTCTGTTACGGTTACATCTTTAGCATCTTCAATAGCTGCTGACCGGTGGTAATATATCCTTCATGGTCTAAAAAATGGCCCCAAACCCACCAGAGGAAATATTTAAAGCGTTCTTGGCTCTATCTCGTTTCAGTCATTTGTTTTCAACGGAGCGATAAATTTATGACATAATAAGTAAAAATTCCCTGGACATTTAAATTTCAGCATAATGCGTTTTATCTCACCTCCCTTTAACGGCAGAGGTATGATTACTCTTGCCAAAGTCTAGCTCCGCATAAACTAAGTGCCTGCAGGACTTAGGGAAGTCAGAGCTTTTGGCCTTCGAAAATTTAGCTTCAAAACACCATTTGTTTTCATTAAGAGGCGGTTTCATACCGCTTAACCTGGTTAAATCATCGAAAAAGGCAGGAATAGCAACGAAACTATTTCGCCCTCTGAGATATCGCTCGAATTACTTGTGACCTATCAAACGTTTCTTCGGTAATGCTTTCATTCTCAAACTTTCCTACTTCATTCCACCTGAACATCCCATGCTATTCGCTCTTATATCTTCCTCTCCTACTCTTCTGTGACAATCTTTCCGCTCTCTCCCATCCCCCGCCGCTCATTCATTCCTTGGCAGTCATTCCCTGCCCGAACTCCTCTTCGTATCACCTCATTGCATGCTCTCAGCCTCAACGATTTTTCCCCGCTCAACGGTCATAACCTTACACTACACTGCAAGAGGCCTCTACCCACACTTCACGCCCTGGACTCAGATCTCCCGCTCCTCTCTACTCACGCGTTTTCATAGCCTTCTTTTATCCTTCGCGTTCTCTGTGTTTTTGACCATTCTCTCTACCCATCCTTTGAAATTCATTAAGTGGTTCCTGCTTCTGAGTGTACCTTTGAGCTGTGACATAAGATCTTGATGGTAGGATGTGCACGTGCTCTGGTTTCTCAAGAGTTGCCGCTTTTCCAATAAGAAGATAAGTTTTCACTGTGGTTATACCATCGGCACCTACTGGTTTTGACTATCTGTTTCTTCATCTTCTGAGGTAGGAACAGGCAATACAACATGTCAGACTTTGATAGGGTTCCGGTAGACACAGGACGCAGATTCCTGGTGCGGGCTGGACTCAAAGGGGCGGGAGGGCCGAGGGGGGGGGGGCGGGGGGGGGGGGCGGGGGGGGGGCGGGCGGGAGGAGGGGGGGGAGGGTGGGGAGAGGGCGGGGGGGGGGAGGCGGGGGGGGTGGGGGGGTTTCTTTTTTGGGGTGGGGGGGTGAGGGGGGGGCGTGTTGGGGGGGGGGGGACCGACGGGGGGGGGGAGGTTTTGGGGGAGGGGGGGGGTCGGGGAGGGTGTGGGGGGGGTCTTCATTTCTCTCTTTCTCTGGGGGGGGGGGGGTATTTTTTTAGGGGGGGTGGGGGGGGGGGGGTGGTGTCTTCGATCTACTTGATTGTGATCTTCGAACTACAACAATAAGAATAACAAAAAACAATTATATCAATTAAAAGCAACACGGTTGCCCCGCCAACAAGATGTGTCATATTCAGTCTTGACGAAGTATGAACTTTCTCCAGCCCATTATTATGAAGTTGGTAGTGGACCATTGGCCTGTTAAATGCCTCTTTGCTTATGGTAGCTGGCCCATCGGCTAGCTGTGAAAGAACCCATAAGAAGAGGATCGGTTTGGGGGAATATGGACGTTTCCCGGAAAACGATCAAACTTTCCTCCTGCATTGTCTGCGCCGGCGTGGTGTAATGCTTCGTTGTCCATAATCATCACGGCACGACTCCGAGGGTCACCACTGGGAGTGGAGTTGTCAGAATCCTTGTGTAATTGTGATCGAATGCCACATTGGACCGTTGGTTTCAAGGACAAGGACGCGCAAGATTCCTTCATCCACACCTTTTATATCGAGTTTGGTCCGGGCAACACACCTTACAGGGGTGCCATTGTCCTTTTCCGTTACATCTTTGATTCTCAAGAATGTTCCCTGATAGAAACAGTGGTATCTTCCGTGGCGATTGGGGGTTATTCTTTCGGCGTATCTTCCACGCCCTACAAACCACCCGGTAACGGTGCACTCTGGAATCCTGAAGCAGTACATAATGAACTCAGCACTTTGTCCCATTTGACTGTTTGTAACGACGTGACTTTAACGCGAATGGGTGCTTCAAACGTGTAACAGAAAACAGTTTCTACTTTCCTTCATTGGGACTATCAGCGAGCAGACAAATAGTTGCATTATTGTCCCAAGTGGAAATGTAGCGCGGAAATGTTAAAATTTCTAGACCCTTCATCCTCCAGTTGAGTTCAGTACAGCGGTGAGTAACGTGTTTGTTTTGTCCACGTCAAAGTGGATTCGTGCGTAACCCTCCATGGTTATACAGGTAAAGGTCGCAATAGTGCGGGTTTGGTTTAGGTGGTGCAATTCGGTACTGTCGGGTATCCCCTATCTGGTGGTCGAAGAGGCAATACCACCACCACTCTTGCTGGTTCTGGAGTTTTGATACGTTGGGCTGTAAACGGATCGTACAGTATTGCAATCATACACGCGTTGTCTTCAACTTGTGCATTAGAAATCCGAAGACTAAATTATATTTCTCCAAGACCAAGACGCCAAATATCGAGTATCTATTCCGCTTACTCGGTTCAAGAGACGAATATTATACTACGATAAACACTCAAGAACGTATGTGACCGAGGCGTACCGTAAAAAGCCCAAAGCGTCGATGAACACCGGTTTGGAATTCAGTATTGACCGCACATGGAGTGTGAGTACGTGTCCTTGAAATCCAGGAGGTGCTTTTGCGATGTAAAACAATCTTTCAACAGGCTCAGCAGCTTCAGTATATAATTAAAAAACGGAAAACAAATAATAGATATTTCCCAGGTTACCGATCAATTTTCTGAGCCAATACAGAATGCTTCAGTTGCGGAATTCAAACAAGCGCATTGGTGCTAGGATATTGAGAAATGACATGCGACGAATGGTAAGGCAGTGAATGACCCCGTGACATGACTAATACGCAAGTGTCCCTCTAAGGATGGATGACTACATTCACAGGACCTTCGCTGGATTTTGACACATGACCGTATAATTTGCAAATCTCTTTCAGTAGAGCAGAAGACGAAAAACAATCGCTCTGGGTCCATTTAGTCTTAAACTAAGCCCCGTTCTGGATAAGCACATAAAAATATAAATCTGAAGATTAACAAAACTGTGGTGTCATGTTTAAATTTTTGCTATTTGAAAGTTTTCAACGCAATCCCCAAATGATGTAGATGAATACTAAAAATAAGTTCTACAACTTGTTTTAAATTAATATATATATGATATATATTATATATATTAATATATATATCTATATATATATATAGTATATATTATATATTATATATTATAGATATATATATAGATATACATATCGATTATATATATATATATAAAATATATAACCTATATCGCACCTTTGGGAGACAATGATCTTTGTTATGTACTCATGAATAAACGTTAGGGAGACATTACTGTCTCCCTAACGTTCCTTTAGAATTGCGGATTTATTCCGTCAAAGGATATGAATATTAATTTATGCAAATGAAGGGTAATCCACAATAGAATATCAACGGATATGAATATAATTAACTTAAAAACTATAAGAGCTCACTATAAGATAATGAATATCAACGTCTCCCTAAATATACCATTTGTAGATTTAAATATATATATATATATATATATATATATTTATTATATAAGATTAAATCATAGGTGCTAAAGGGTAACCGCACATTTACCACATTTTAAAGTATTTTCATTAAGTGCGCCATAGGCTGACAAGAAGAACAAGTCATTTGGAAAGAAAGAAAGATCAGAGAAGAAGAAGGCACTCAAAAGAGCACTCGCCGGGAATCGAACCCGGGTCACTAGCGTACATGACAAGCGTGTTAATCATCTACACCACGAGTCCTACACGGCTGAGATGCAAACTTTGAGGTGAATAGCTATACAGTAGCATATGGGTGGCGCCGACATTGTGTTCTTGATAGGCCTATGGACACTTAATAAAAATAATTTAAAATGTGGTAATGTGCGTACCCTTAGCACCTATGATTCTATGTAACTTACGCATAGCGCCATCTTGAATCTACTATATATATATATATATATATAATATATTAATATAATAATTATATATACTATCGTCGGGTGTATTACATAGTGACGGCTGTTAAACAAAATACAATTTTTGTTTCTGAGAAATCGCATTTGGAAAATCGCGATACACATCCCACATACGATTCAAATGAAAACAAACACAAATTAAAGAAACGAAATTAAAACTGGACTTTATTTAGCTAACATTCATGAATTCTTACTTGATTAAAATGATGTAATACATTGGAAAAGTTTAACCATCATATCCGTCCCACCATAAACAATCGCAAATTCGGCCAATATGTTCATGGACATAGCTGCAGATGTTGAAGTTTCCCTATACTTAAGCGTTTATTCAGCATCCGTCATTTTGGAAAACATCGGCGTTCTGAACATCCGTCAAAACAACGTCCGTCATCGCGAATCTGTTCAATTGGTGTATTACAAATGACGAAGTTGGGTGGTTTGCCGCGATTCACCGCTTGAACTGTAAATATAAAAAAATTCTACTAATATCGCCTATTTTATAAATTAATTACATATTTTTCTGGTGTTCAGTTGTAAAATTTCAGATGAGAATATTTACTAACAAAAGTATTTAAAAAAGGCCTTGGTTGGAATCAAGTTACACTTTTTTTGACAGAGGTTCAACATCCGTCAATAGGGAATACACCAAAGTCTCTGTTATGCAACGAACGTCAAAATTGCCAAAATTTTAATTAGATAATAATTATGAAGTGCTTGCAAGGTTTGGCACTTGGCATGTTGAAGATTTGGGTTATTAGTACCATT
>JAMKCH010024199.1:0-31403 GCA_023653785.1 Ophioderma brevispina | reverse complement strand
CTTTTGCACCCTTTGTTTTGCACTTATGAGCTCAAAATTAACCCTAACCCGGACGGGGTGGTTTTTTGCCGAACATCGGCCCAGATGCAGACGAGATGCAATCTATTTTATTTTTAACGGCCGAGGTGCAATGAGAAACAAATTTTGCGTTTCATTGCCATCTCGGACGTTTTTCCGGCACAAGAATAAGTAGCGTACCGTCGTTAACGGCCCAGATGCAACGCGGAACATCGGGTCATTTTCCCGGACGAGTCCCAGATTCAACAGGAACATCGCATCATTTTCCCGGAAACTCCAGATGCACGATGAACATCTCGTCATTTTCCGGAAAGGCGTCCAGGTGCAACGAGAAGCATCGCGTGTTAATGCAATGAGAAGCTTGCGCATTCTGCGGGCAAGACCGTCCGAAATCAATGAAAAGCATCGCATCATTTTCCCCGAATGACGTCCCAGATGCAACGAGGAACATCGCGTCATTTTTCTGGAAAGACGTCCCAGATGCACGAGGGGAACATCCCATCATTTTCCGGGAAGACGTACCCAGGTGCAATGAGGTGCAAGGAGAGTCATTTGCGCGAAAAAAATGTTGTTGACGGCCGATATGCAACGAGAACATTTTCCGACCGTACCACGTTTTCGTTGCACCTCATGCGTCTGGGCCACGTTAGGGTAAGAGTACTAATATATAGTTGGTTAAAATAGCTGAAGTCATTTCGTAAAACAAAAAAAAAAGTGAAATGTGATTAAGTGACATACTCAAAATTAACAAGCGCAAACTTTTACACACAAATTATCAGTATTCATAACTAACTAAAGCTACTTTGGTCTAAATGTAATAGTTACTTTTAGACCACTGCTTTTAACTTGAATTACAATTTTAGTACACAATTTGAATGAGAATTGCAGGTTTTTGTCTTATGTAAATCATCCGTGCAGACGTACATTTACCTGTACGTCCGAACGTTATATCTCAAAATTAGGGTGATGTAGAAGTTTACTTACTGCTGTTCTATATGGCCCACATAGGGTAACAAAGATATGAACTTAATATAATTTTGACATCTCAGTTATTTTTTAACTAAAAAACTATGTATTTTTGTTGCGGACGTACATTTAAGGAGATACCCATTAAATCATGGCCATTAGAAAACAAATTCACAGCTTTGAAATGTTATTCATATTGGATTCAAATGGCATTTCAATGACTTTATATAAAAGAGTCCTTACTAATTGTCAATACTATTTTGAGTTTCCTATTACTAGTAGAGTATATTGTGCAATATTTTGGGGAAATTGTGATTGGTGATAAAAAGCATGAATTTTGGCACTCCTAGGGCATGTCATAAGAAAGACTTTTAGCTATAGGTGCAAACCAGATTTGTCCCTGATTAAAAATGGCGGCCCTTTTTCAAAATGGCTGCCATTGAGATTGATAATACAGTGCTTTTAGCCATTCAAGCATGGCATTTGATGCACACTGGATGTTTTAAAAAGACTCGATCAAATGGTCCATTTCAGGTTTATCCCAGTCAAGTATATTGACGGCCATTTTTCAAAAATGGCCGCCATTAACAGCTTATTTTGTACATTTTCATGAAATAAATCTGTATAACATCTTTTTTTCATACAATAATAGTGAAAACAAGTTTTTATTTGAGCATTTCAATTGAGTCTAAATTGGTTGCTGACAACAGTGGTGGCCATTTTTCAAGATGGGGGCTGCCATCAATTACTCTTTTATAGTCCTGTTGTAACTGTACCTTTCGGTATAGAGTCATTGAGTCTTCACCAGGGATGTGCCTTAAGAGGAGTAGTAAGTAGTAAAACCAAAGTTTTAAATCCGGTTTGTCCCCCGCAACCGGGGGTGGCCGGATTCACTCACATTCGTAGCATCGCCCTTACTCCCCCTTCCACTTCGCCGATTCAATGCATCCCCCATCCTCAACCCAACCCTCCTACTCTCCTCTCCCATAATAGGTTTTAAATTAAAAGACACTATAGGTTATCTATATAACATGGTTTCACTTACAACATTCGCTACCACTGATGTATGCCTCGGTTACCGTGTATAATATGTTCATCATCCTAGTTTACTTTCTTAGTGAATGAAGAGTCTTTTGTAATACCCCCATAAACTCACAGACTTCATTAATGACATGTTTTTTTTTTCAAACTGAATGTGATTCACCTTGATCCAACTTGAGGGCTACATTCTGGCTCAACCAGTCTTAAGCTACATGGCATAATAACGGCAATTTAACAGAATTGACTATCCATTGCTGTATCAAAACATAAACTAAACTATAGCGTTTGTGTCTAACTATAATCTGTCTCTACTTCCATGAAGGCAGCACTCACTGAACATATATCAAGATAGCCACCTATCAAGTCGGTTACTGTTTGGCTCAAATGATGATTTCATCTCATGAGCATCCATGTCCAAGTGAATGGGGATGGACTAGAAAGGAATAGAGTATTGGGAAATCTTTTGGACAGCACCCTTCCATAAGTTAGAAAAGTATGCCAAAAACTTCCAAGTTGTGGGTCAGGGAGGGCTGCAGATGACAGGAAAATGCTTGAAAGCAGTTCTTCAGTGCAGCCTGTATGCAGTCTTGAATAAATTTGCGACATCAAAAGATGCTGCCTGATATCCGATTTGCACTTCTGTGTTTACTTTTAGATGCTACTGCAATTCTCTTGTTAATGAATATAACAACACCTTATCTAAGACCCTTGAGGAACATGCTCCATCATCAGTCAAAAACTCGTAATTCCATACTCATGCGCCTTGGTAGACAGCTTGCCTGTGAGATTGAGAAGGAACACCCTCGGCTGGAGCCCAGGTTTCACAGAATGGGCTCACAGTATGCAAGAAAGTTACCAAGGAGCAGTGTTTGTGAATACACTCTCTTCTTGCTTAAATACAGACGGAGTATGTGCCTACACCCACGCCAAATACATGTAACCAGCATGACTTTTTCCATGTAGTCAGCAATATAACTTCTAGAGTGAAACTTACACTAAATAGCCATGAATGTCCAAAAGATTTTGCTAACAGTTTTTGCAGACCTTTTTCTACACACGATCAGTGAAGTTCGTAACAGTCTACATGATACTACTACCGCCATTCTAGTAAAACTCTGTCTATAAAATACTCGTTACAGTTAACATTTTCCATGCGCATGTCGAGTATTTTCTTCCTCAAGCTCTCAAGCTTGCATTTCCATGCTGTGATCCCGCAGTAGCTGAAGAAATCCAGCCTCTGACCAACCACCATCCTCTCAATTATCGCCCTATATCTGTCTTTGGAAAGAAGATTGAAATTAGTAATCAGTTGTCGACTTATCTCAGCGATAATGATCTCCATGTTTCGATGCAGTCAGTTAACCGTCAATTTCACAGTGTGTAGACTGCACATTGTTACAGCACATGATGGAGTATCTTTAATTGGTCATGACAAAAAAAGGTGGTTAGTGTTATTAGACTTCAGTGCCCTTTTGACACTACTGACCTAAAGCAGCTCTATGAAGGCTAGAAATCACTGGAAAAGCATTAAGTTGGTTCTTTTCCTACCTACCATAGATTACCGAACTCATCTATATCGAATCAAAATTTGCTTCATCAGATCATGTGGAGGTAGATTGTGGAGTTCCACAGGGTCTGTTTTATTGGATGTTATTGATTTCATCTGTTTTCTCTGCCCCACTACAGACATCATTAATGCCCATGGTGTTCATCTGTCGTTTATCAAACCGAAGACACTGCTATCGTCTTTCCACCATTGGGATTGTTATGCCTCCATAAATCGGTGAATCATACATTGCATCATCATATCCTGATGTAAATCCAGCAAGCTGATATTTATTTACCAACAACAAGAATGTTGTGTCTTTCATTCCTCATTCTTTTAACGATCGACTAGTAACTCTCACATCCATCCATCACATTTTGGCATTCAGTTTTTCATCCGCAAGCCGAAACACGAACCTTGGCGAATCTTAGAGACTCATGTCTAAGAAGAACAATCCTGTTTACAAATAAGCAAGGCTGCCTGGATCATGAAAATTGGGGTATTTTTGACAGTACCTTGATGTAAACTGCACCATGTCCCATTACTTGGTTCCATCAAGCTGGATCCTACAACTCCTTGCCCTAGGGTCTTCCAAGAAAGAGAAGTGACCAGTGCAGTGGTCAAAATGCAGCTGCTCCTTTTGTCTCATTAAAATCGTTTCAAGAACATATCTATCATGGCTGTCTGATTAAACCGCCCGCTCATTAGTACTGATATTGTGAACTGTTTTCTTTGTCTCTCTATTCTTTATATCTTCCTCACGCCGGCGCTCTTGAGGTTGTTTTCACCAGATAAGGGTTGAGGCATCTGATCCAGGAAAGATCAAGTTTTCACAATGTCCCACTGTGGGGGTCATAAACGCACAGATCCTCACATATGATCATTCTTATGTATCGCCCAATTCTTATTATGACGACAACTGGGTTGTTTTCTCTTCATCTATTATTCTCGTAAGTTATTCTACTAGTTGGTAATTGATGTATCTCATAGTTTGTTTTTCATATAGAAGTTTATTCTATTGAATTTGTATTTGTCGTTTGATAATTGATAATTATAGTAATTACTCCTTGTCCTATGTTTGACGTGTCTAGAGATGAGCCTCTAACATTAGGCACTTATATCAAGATTGTTTTTTATATTAATAATATGAACTTGCACCACACTTATGAGATATTGTTTCACATTATACAGCAAAACAACATACAGAAAAGACATGAAGGATAATCAATTTTTATTAGTTACCTGTTATGCATAATTGTCGACTAATTATCTTGTTTGCTGTAGACTTTTATGCTAAAATTTATTTTCTACAAAAATCTATACTTTCAATTTTAAAAAAAATGAAGTTCCACATTGACACGAGCCACTGATGACTTTCACACTGGGTAAATGATTGCTTACACCAAAAGTGTGGCATGCACCTGAAGTTTAGCAGATTTTGGTAACTACCTTATTAAAATATGATTACTCTTTGGGTCGGTACAGAGATCAATACCCATCCTCATTGTGCGTTTACAAAACATAGTCAATGCTGTTGGCATTAGCAATACCATTCCTTTCCGGCAATAAAACTAATTGCACATAATTAATAATAATGGATAATCGTAACTCACCACAACAAGGGACCCGGTGCATAGGAGTTATGTAAAAACACTGGTAAGAGAAGAATATTTGCCTTCCATTGTTGTCATGGTGTGCCAGGCCCTTTCACAGGTATCACTGTAACTTGGTGCCATAGTGTATGCTCGTAATCATTAGACCAGTCCGTAACATGTTCACAATCTTTTGTTGTCAAAAAAACTAACAAAGCCATTCTTAAATATTTTTTTGAATTTTATCCAGTCCCTGCAAAGCAAAGATAAAACAGCAATGGGTCACTATTTTTTTTAAATGTCTGCCCACTTGTATTGATTGCCTATTTAACAGTTGTAATTTGGCATTGCTGTGTAACAAAAATGTCTGAACTTAATACATCAAACAATTGGTATTGTGCTATTTACAGGTTTTTTATTTTTGCATTGCCGCGTGATAAAAATATGCTTTGGTAGAAAAATATGCATACCATGAAAATTGGTAAATAAGGGAATTGGGCCCCATTTTTGGGATTAATAACGCCATTTTGAAAATGGCCACCATATCGTTCCAGAATAGTACCCGTAAATAAATTTCTCGTTTAGGCATTGCTCGGTATCCAATCATGTTTTTGGTAGCCAAACAAACAAACAACAACATTTAGTCAATCAAAAGAGCTAAAGTACAGAAATGCCAGCCATTTTGGTAATGGGGCCGCGCATTTTTGTTACAAGAAATAAACATTCTGCGATGCCCCTATAGCCAAAAATCCTTCTTTAAACATGCCCAAACTGTGTGCCAAATTTTATTATTTTGAAAACGTTTCTTTTAATTCTGCACATATTATATTTCGACTGACATGGTGAATAAAAAATCAAATTTTTCTCCTGCAGAAAATCAAATTGCCTGCCTTAAATCTGGGCAAAACATGAATATTTGGTAAAAGTTTCCATATTTATTCCCTGAAACTAGACACTTTTTAACCGTTCCTTATGACATAAAACTTAAGACAAATATACAATTTTTAAAATTGGACCATTTGGTTGACCTAATTAACGGAATAAACAAATGAATAAAATGTCACCTCACTTTCTCTTTCATAATATCATGCCAATGGATAGGTATGACTTCATCAAACCGGTAACTACTATATTACACTGGGCCTGGTATGGCGAGCCGTTGATTAAGCCATGATTAATCACCCTCCCCGATTCGGGTTGATAACAAATACCCGTCCCTCTTCACAATAACTAACACAGTTTACATTATGAAGATAGGTCGTTGCCCTAAGTTTTCGTTCTGAAAAGCACAGTAAATTGAATACAACTGAAGTTAAGCAATAAGTTAAAACGGAGTTTTAATTCTGCACAAGTTGTTAGGGTTTAGGTCCAAGCTTGCCCAGCAACTTCTGGCATGATGTGTTTTCTCCTTTTCGCATAAAATGATGAAAAACATGGAAAAAGTTACTTAAACACTCACTATAGAAGCGCAAGATTTATTTATTTGCAAACATGAGGATGTCATTTTCAAACAGAGACAATATAGCAATGGTTCTGCACTCCCCAGATGAAAAGGAAACAGAAGTGTTGCTACCACCGCACACCGGTCCGTTAATTGAATATCATTAGCTCTAGCGTCTAGCGTAATTATTGGTCACTGATTTGGGGGAAATAATTGAAGTGACAAGTAGATTCATTTTTCAGAAAATGGTGTCAAGTTTTTATTTGGGGCAACGATATTATATGAGTTTATTATTTATTATGAATTTACGCGTGGTTTTGCTCTCCTCCTCGATAGGATTACGAATCGACTTCTTCTTTTTCGTATGAGTCGCAGCTAAAATGTTGTAACGTGGAGCCACTCACGTTTATTGTTGGAGTTTGGAGAGAAATCTGTGTCCACACTGTTGACGAAAGGGGTAGGAACTCATTGAGAATGTGAATCCGCAGTCTGTGATGGAGAAACACATTGGCAAGCTGGCGATAGGCCGCAGCCCCCTTCGGTGCATATTGCTATTGAAGCGCCTGACTCCTGTGCGATTCCGTTTTAAGGTGACCCATTCCTTGCTGGGAGATTGCTGCCAGTGGTAGTTCTGTCTTTAGGTGTAATAGAGAGTTAATCTGATCTTGGGGTAATCAAGCCAGACAGTATTCCATGTCTTAAGATGTTGAATGGGGAACTGTAGAGTTTAGCGGCGTGTTGGCAGAAAGGTCGCGAGAGCGTAGTCTCTGTCTACCGGTTGGTGTGATTCTTTGACAGTGTTATGCCAGCAGGTACTTGTTGCCAGCAGGGCCTTATTCACTAGGTTGTGTGTGTTGTGTTCTCCCGAAGTAACGGCAGGGGCAATGCTGAAAGCACTGGTAGGAATGCAGATGGATAGAAGGAGGCGCCAGTGATGGTTCCAAGGTCCTTGTTGGTACTGTGTCCAGCTCTTTGTATAAGAGCCTGTTGCACCATAGCTGGGCTGCATATTTCAGCCCGTGCTGTAGACCATAGCCAAGGCAGTGGGCATATGGTCATTGGGGCTTTGGAGTGGGCTGGCACCCCTTTAAGATCCTTACGTCGGCACAGTGAGTTGTTGCTCGAAGATACCTTGGCGCATACGTACTCGAGGTGCTGCCAATCAGTAAGCTAGACGGTCAAGCTTCACTCCCAATTAAGGTTTGGTGTAGGATTGTAGGCAGAGGCGCTCCATTTAATTGAGGTTGATTTTAAAGCTGGCAATGAGCCTCTTTGGTGTGAGGTGAAAGACAATTAGCGTGTCTTGGCTTCGCTCACTTCATCCTCCAGTCTTTAGATATGCTGCAAGTTTGGCCATATCTGCAGTCAGTTGTGCTTTCGTACTTCTGTCCAGTTGCTTTCCGAGTGAGGAGGGCAAGATTTGTCGGCGTAGCCATATTGTCTAGATGTTGTTTTGAGGTAAATCGCGCGCTAATATACAAATTGAAACAGCATAGGAGCCAGACAGATCCTAGTGGTACTCCTTCCTCAACACGCAGCACTACGTCCTGCCCATCAACTGGTCTTGAGAATACGCTACGGTTTGCAATCATGTACATATTAATTGTCACGGTGACGATCCGGGATGTCCTGAGAAGCTTGAGTGTCCTTCGTGGTTCAAGATTATCACCTCCTCTTTCAGGCGAATGATAATCACCTGAGGCTACGCTAACGTATGCCTACGCTAAACATCTGTTGTCTTTTTTAATTACTACTGTCTTTAATTCACGGTTGTCTTTTTTTTATCTGTTTTTTTCATCATCCCCCACCATAGGACCCTACTGATGCCATCTGGCACACTGCCCTTATGAGGGCAGTGTATCACCAACTTCAAGTCAGATGGCCTCTCAGTGCTCCAACTAAACGTGGAAGGTCTCACTGGGGCAAAGATAAACATCATCGAACACCTCACACATACGCATAAAGTTCAACTGCGATGCTCCTCCAAGAGACACACGCTACTGACAGTTCCATTCTGAACATCTACGGCTACACCCTAGCTGCACACGACACACCGAGTGCGCTACCCACGGTATTGCCACCTTTAGCTAGTAACTCCGCCCAATGGAAACAAAATTGCAACCCTCACCTGCAGACTCCACCCTGGAATGGGCAAGACCCAATTGCATGTGTTCCTGTCACCAATGTTTACAAGCCACATAACCCATCGGCTCCAAGCAGACTCTCTACACATTTGGTGGCACCCTGCATTTACGGGGCGACTTTCACAGGTCATAGCATTACCTGGGGTTTACAGGAAAACCACCCTGATGGAGCTACCCTGGAGGACTGGGCCTCAAAAATCGGTGTACAACTTTGCACGACCCCATCAACCAGACAATTTCAACTCTGGAAGGTGGAGGTGTCCGTCTGACCAACCCTGACGCGGTGGGGGTCTGTTTTGCAACTCGCGAGTGTAAGGTGGGCCATCTCCAATCAACGACTGTCTCGAACCGCTTTCCGAAGAGTCCCAACACAGACCGCACTGCTCGCGCCGAAGAGCCTTGCTAAGCCTATACCAACAAAGCCGGTGAAAAGGTGGAACTTCCACAAGGCAGACTAGGACCAGTTCAAGAACCTGTGATCCAAAGTGCCCAACCTACCGCCAACCTGGACAATTCTTACCCAATCACTGTTCAACTCTTTGATATAGCAAGAAGACCATCCCTCACGTGGCTGCCGTCGCAGTTATTCCCATCCTGGGATGAGGGGGATGTGATCCGCTTTATCATGATTTCCCTGAATTCTGAACCCAAGGAAACTTCATCATCCAAAGCTTCAGATCTGACAACTGCTTGGACAGGAACGCCGTGAGCGCTGGAGGAGACGGTCCCATGGAACGACTTCATTCACCACTCCAGCAGGAAGGCCTGGAAGACCAGAAACCCGCCTCACCGGCAGAATTCCCAACCATCGAATGTCCAGTGACTGCCACTTCAAATTGCGAGGCAACTCCTCGCAAATGGTCATTTCAAGAACATTGATAGGATCACACTCACTTCTGTCCAAAAAAGGATATCACCAAACTTCGTCGAGCCCCCGCCATGGACGGGTCACTTTCAACAATCCTTCTCACTATATAGCTTACCTCTGTTCTATCACGCCAATAAGATGGAAAGGCCCAGTGTCCTGATAACATACCATCAGAGTTTCCGGATGCAATGCGGCCCACGATGTCTTTAATGGCTCCAGAAGTTCTACACATGTTTGCCCTTACAACCAGTCCTTACCCATGATCTGGAGGAGAGCTACTTTCAACATCCGCCCCCCCAAACCAAACAAGCCTGTCGACAACCCTAAGAACTACTGCCCAATATCACTACTGTGTGTCTCCTCTCCTTCAAACTCCTTGAGGATGATCCTGCCCGGCTGGAGCCCATCGTCGAACCCCACCTGCCTGACTACCAACAGGATTTTTCCGTGCCGGAGCCCGTCCATCAGATTGTAAAACTCACCAAATATATTGAGGAAAGCTTCCGTGACGAGATCGTCAGTCAGGAAGAAGTGGTAAATGCATTGGAGACAATTAAAACGGAAGGCTGCTGGACCTCGGAGGTGAGTGTTTAGATGATTATTGCGAGTGGAGAGTTAGGGATTGGTGGTGATATGAGTTGTGTCAGATTGTGTTTGATGGAGGAGGAATGCCGGCGGAGTGGGCTGTGAGTGTGGTATTCCAATTTTTAAGGAAAAAGGGGATGCAAATGAGCTGTGGTGCGTAGGGGGCGTGAAGTTTGTTTGGAGCAGTGTTCATTTTGAGGAGGATGCAAGAGGAATATCGAGCAAAAGGAAGAAGGCGTATATGTGCTTTGTGGCCTGGAGAAGGCCTTTGATAGAGTACCGAGAAAAGTGATGGAGTGGGCCATGAGGAAGAGGGGGTATTACCCGAAGTGGTGGTTGAGAGCGGTGATGATCTGTATAAGGAGCAAAAACCAGAGTTAGAGGAGTGTCTGACTTGTCTGAGGGGTTTGAGGTGAGGTGGGTGTGCATCAGGGGTCTGTGTTGTCGCCGTTGGTGTTTGCATTGTGGTTGATGTGGTTAAGGAGAGTGCAAAAGAAGGTTTCATAAGTGAGATGTTGTATGCGAATGATTAAGTTTAATGTGTCGAGACAATGAGGGTTTGAGGGATAAGTTTTGGAAGTGGAAGAAGGCATTTGAGAGTAAGGGCCTGAGGTAAACCTTTGGGAGACTAAAGTGAGGTGAGTGGGGAGGAGGGGGGTGTTAGTGAGTAAGTGGGCCCATTGGAATATGTGTACAGAGTGGTAGGCCAATTCAGTGTGGTGTGAGAAATGTGGGCAATGGATCATGGGAAGATGCCAAGATGAGAGAGTGACCCCAAGTTTGTGCAATAGACTTTGTGTGTGTAAGATGCAAGAAAGGCAGTTTGAGGGGAGTGGGGAAGGAGGTGGAAAAGTTGTGTGACGAGGTGGAACAGTGAAGGAGTTCACATACCTAGGGACAGGATTCGTGCGGGTGTTTGGATTGGGTGTGGCTGTGACAGCCAGAGTAAGTATGGGTGGTTAGTTTAAGAATGTGGAGAGGTGGTTCTTGGGAGAAGATTTCGTTGAAGATGAAGGGATTGTGTACAGGAGTTGTGTGAGATCAGTGATGCTCTTTGGGACATGGTGCCTAGTGAAAATGAGCTGGGGATTTTGAGAAGGGCAGGAGAGGCATGGTGATAAGCAGTGTGGTGTAAAATTGATGGATGGAAGAAGACTGAGGATTTGGTGCATAGTTGGGTTTGATGCAGAGGCGGCTGACCGACTGGCGAATGCGAATGGTGTAGATGGCAGGGGCACACGCTGAGGAAGGATGAGGAGCAATGTTTTAACAGGGGCTTTTGATTTGGAGGTGGTTGGTTTGAGGAAGAGGGGCCGACCAAAGCGGACATGGAGGAAGCAAGTGGAGGCGTAGAGTAGGAGGGTTGGGTTGAGATTGGGGATGCGTTGAATCGTTCGAAATGGAGGAGGGAGTAAGGTGATTGCTTGCTACGAATGTTAGGTGAATCCGGCCAGCCCCGGTTTGCGGGGACAAAACCGGATTTAAACTTTGGTTTTACACTACTAACTACTCCTTAAGCGTTGAAAAGCGCCGTAAGGCAAGGCGTCATCTTAGTGGACCTTACTGCAGCAATATGACACCACGTGCACCATGGCCTTCACATCCAAGCTCTCTCTACGAATTCGACACAGCGCATACGGGCTGCCCTACCCTAGTAATGTAATGTGATGACAGTGAGATTTCCACAATTACCCCATCAAATTTTAGCATATTTTGGATTTGTTAACAGCTATAATGTTGTAATGTTGTCAATTACAATCAACGACACATAATTGTGCAGCAATTTCCCAGTGTACCCCCCCACACATCAACAATTATAAGTTTCGCCTATTTAAGGTAAAAATGGCCATTCCAAAGATGTAGATTGTTAAGGAAATATGTCATAGATTCTGAATATTTGGAAAATTTGGTATGATTGAAGCTTATAACGTAGATACATTAAATCAAATAGTTGAAAATGGTCCACATTTTGTTGAGTATTTTGCCCTTTTAATTTTCCCCCAAGAGCCTTACCCTCGGAAACGGTTCCGACAAATCCACATCGCAGCAAATTGGTGTGACGTCAAGTGATGACCATCATAATTTTAACTTCGTTGTGACAATCATAGCGCAGTGTTGGCCACTTCAATAATATTAAACACAACGAAATGAAACAAAATATGTCATCTGTACCTTTTTTTTTCTAATTTTATATTATTACTTTCCATACTTCCATCAAATTACAGTGTCAGCATAACAATTCGAGTCAACACGATGTTTTGGTCATCAATTGAGTCACGAGAGAGCAAAATGGGCGCTTTTGATCAATGAAGCCGTGGCGAAAAAATCCTCCCGTTTTCCCTTCGTATGTCAAAAAACAAAAAATAAATGCCTCTATTTTGGTAGTTTATCATCAAATTGTATTATTTTTTCGGGAATTAGTGATGTGTATGTACAGATATTTTATGAATGTAAGTCAAACTGAACTTGACAAAAATCTTGACATACTGTCCTTTAACCAATGTCCTCTCCTGAATTATGAACCTATCCCAGCTCAAGTTCCACAGATTGTGGTAAGCAACAAGATATCTTGATGTAAACTTCTACGACTTGAAAATTGGAATGATGCTGTTAATGATATACTGCACATTAAACTGTAGTATTATAACTGGAATATTTTAAAAAATGTAATATGTTAAACAGTGAGATTACTAGAATTTTCCCTGCAAAATATTCATCCGGGTTACTATTTGGATTTGTAACTCTAACAATATTTTTAAATATTGTTTAAAAGACACATTAAAGACTCCTCAAAAAATGTTTCAACAATCTCCAGTGATCAGCACCCCTAATAACAATTGGTATAACCCAGAACAAATAAGATTGTCATTTTGAGATGTATGGTATTGTTAAATAAAATGTCCCTCCAGACCACTTTTCATCCTAATAATTCATTGAATATTTTAGGGATGTTACTGAAAATGCATGCTCTAATATTTTTTGGAACTTACTGGGACACACCCTGAAATTTTAATTTTCCACTGAGTTTGTGTAAATCATACCGAGAATGAATTTTGACCCTCTGTTGTTGAGACTCCAAGTGCACGCTTAGTGTGAAATAGCCCTATTCTAGGCTGTCGTTGTCATCTTATTTTTCTGTCGAAAGTATCCGCTAAAAACATCCCGACCGGCCCGACATAATGTCGACATTTATACTGTAAGTTTACATGTGACCGGGCCGGGCAATGCATCAAATCAAACCCCAAAACGTCAAATGCATGACCAAGTAACCATTGCTGCACCCATGAAGGTCTTACAACACACGCCAAAAAACTTGCCCAAGAATATTCAATATACCTTCCAATCTATGGAGTATAATAATTAAACGCAGATGTATGTAACAGAAATACCCATTTACATGAAATGTACCTAAATTCAAGAAAACTACCGTATATGTTGAGTATTCCAAGAGTATTGAGTTCGATTCCTCCAAATTGCCGTCCAAATTATTGGTGCGGCGGCAGCCGCCATTTGAGAATCCTACTTCCGGGTCTGTTTTTCTCATTGAAACAAATGTTTTCTCAGAATAATGGGGCGACTACCCGAGTTAATTAATACACAGGTAAAATAAATTATAAGTAGTGTGTAAATTTTTTATTTATTTAAAGTTGATTAACCTTCTCGCCCCCCGTTAGGGTATCTCTCACTCTCTATAGATACGACCAATCACATGGTGAATTTATACGATTTCATTTGGGAAATACCCGAACCAACCTGCGCGCGCAGCTACTAATGTATCATGGTACACGGTCATGTCAATGTCAACTCAAGCATGCTGAGGACAGGGAATCCACACGGCGAAGTTGAAACACAGTCCTTTTGCATGGCTGTGGGTCATTTATTTATGTAATAAAATACTTGTTTTCGTACTCTGGTACTGAAACATGGAACCATACTTAATAGTAATCAAGATGGGTAAGAAAAGTAGATTGCTAGGTTGAAAATTGCATATTATTGGGAGGCGATACTTCGTCATTTTGCCCCGGTTTCATGTTTCGCCTGTGTCGATTTGGGAGAAAATATGGCGACAGTAGCAATATGGCTTGTCGCGACACAGATGCGACAAAGGGTGTCGACGACGGCCTACCTATTAATATATTAATATTGTTGACAGAAAACAAACGTGTGAACATTAAGGAAAATTGATACCTCAAAAAGTTTCACCAAAGGCACCGTAGATCCCGGAAATCTACGCACCCTGTATTTGGAAACATGATAAGCTCTGATTAGTAGTACTACAAACATTTGCAAGGCTGGTCTCGGACCACAAATATTCACCAATAGACCAGATTAATTCTGAACATTTGGAAATTATGGGGTTCAGTGAACTTCAGTTAAAAAACAAGTGGGAACCCTGGTGATGTCGAGTGTGTCAGAGTATTAGATGGAGGGATGCCAGAGTAGGCAGTAATGCGTCCAATTTTTAAAGGGAAAGGGGATACAATGAGTTTGTGGCAACTTGTGGCGCCTATAGGGGTGTGAAATTGTTGGAGCATGAATGAAAACTGAGGGAGAGGGCTTTAGAGAATAGGATTCGGAAGATAGTGGAAGTGGATGAGATGCAAATTTGGTTAGCCGGGGAAGGAACGATAGATGCAGTACTTTTGGGCCAAAAGTGATCAAAAGTTGTACTAAATAACATCTAATTTACTAATTAATTACATTAAGTGGAACCTTAGTTGTATCATGAGTTAGATCTATCATTCAGGGACAGTATATGTGCAAATTTGAGCCCCACAAGTTTCACTTCTCTACTTATTGAAATTTATAGGACATAATTTCACCCGTTTTTTGTAAGGTCTATGGCTCCACCCCCCCCACCGTATCCCCCGCTACCTAGATGAGTTTTCGACCGGAACTCTCATAATACTAATCCAAATAGGGCTGAAATGGTTTTATCTTAAGGAAGCAGGCTTCTAGCAATAAATAGACATCAAATTCTTTGAACGGAGTCAAATAGTTTAAGAATTAATTGGAATTAAAACTAAAAAAAAATTGGAGTGTAAAAACAGATCCCCCATTTTAGTGTACACAGTTCATGACATACAATCAAATACAGATTATCAGGTGTGAATATAACCACAACTTCGCAACTTGCGGCAAAAATGATGCCTACCAAACTTGAGACTGTCCTCCATCTTGTTTGTTGTGACTTTGGAAAAAGTGCCGTGACAGATGCTTTTCAGACCACAATGCAGTCTGATGGATGAACTATGTGGAGCATAGGGGAAATAATTTTTAATGCGACAAGGTAAACGTGCAATGTCAGCCTCATTTCACATATAGGCCATGTTATAGATCGTTTGCCAATTGAATACGGCATAAAGTATATTATTTTAGCAGTAGAACAAGTATTCAGACCAAATGATATTCTCTTGAAAGGGAGCAACAAGATATTTCAACTATTACGAAGCTGTGCTCACCCTTTTGCCCCAAATGAATCGTCACCAAAATTCCAATGTAAGTCGAAGAAAGAAAATGTGACGTGTTCTCAGCAATTGGTGAACCACAGGGACTGACATTGGACGATTGCGTCAACCGCATTTGTTCTGCCATCCAATGATATCGCCCTAATGATATGCCATCTTATACGTCATCGGCCATAGCAGAGTGGTGCTGGTGCCTACGCATTATGAGGACCGTTGTTATGTCCCAGCTGTCGAAGCTCGGGTAATCTTCCCAACCGCAGAAGCTTTAAACAAAAACGGAGTGTGATGATGAACATGAAAAATGAATTTACTACTCAGAAAGTAGTCATGTGAGCATGACTTCGGGTGACTTTGTACATTCACTTATGTTATTAACTTTAACGACCGAAAGCATGCCAAGTCTGTACTGTTTTAAATCCTTTAAGGTTTTCAATAATTATAAACTCACCCAAATCACTTCCAAAATTGCGTCCGATTACAACTGTTGACTCATTTTTACTTGACATATCTACAATACTGTTGGACCTGTATTTTTCAATGACTCACACTAAAATGATCAAATCTTCGTGATTTTCAGCAGGTATGCGGGGGGAAAAATCTTACGTTTTCAGTCTAAGTCTCAAATCAAATGCATGGGTAATGGGGTCAAGATGTAAAGGTCAGTGGTGGGAACATGTGTTGGACACCATAACAAAAACTAGTCTCTTGACATACTTGATGAGACCGACATCTATCGCACGCTAAATGTCGGATAACGTCTTGTTGCAACCATGATTGGAATAGAGGACTACGATGCCTATCTGTCATGAATAATCGAATCCATTAAAAATGCTATACATCGATAAGTATGGTGCAAACGCGCATGCCGTTAAATGTGGACAATATCAACCATGGCGAGATTTATTCACACCAGCTACATCATGGAATATCGGCAAAAATGTTAATTAACCCTAACACGGCGAGAGGCAATGAGAGCAACGAAAACGTGGAACGGTCGGAAAATGTTGGTCGTTGCATATGGGCCGTAAACAACTATTTTTGGTGCGCAATGACCCTCATTGGCCCTCATTGCATCTGGGCCGTCTTACCGGAAAATGACGCGTGTTCCTCGTTGCATTGGGCCGCTTACGGAAAATGACGCGATGTTCCTCGTTGCATTGGGCGTCTTTACGGAAAATGACGCGATGTTCTCGTTGCATTTGGGCCCGCTTTACGCGGAACAAAAATGCGTCGATGTTCCCGTTTGCATTTGGGCCGTCATTACCGGGAAATGAATTCGATGCTTTTCACTGCATTTCTGACGGTTTGCCCGCAGCAAGGCGCAATTCTTTTCATCAGCTGGTGACGCTGTGTACAAATGCCCATAGACAATTTCGATTTTCGATGGTGATAGCGCCACCATTTTCGATAAGCTATTTTTTTTAAATTATGATAACGTCTTCATGACGTAAACCGGAGCCTGACGTAGCAATAATGCGCACGCACCTATGATGTAGCGTAAAATAGCGCCACTCCCGCGACTGGCGAACATATAAGCTACAAATGTCATGCAGATCATTGTGCAGTACGCATCCATTAGTTATTTATTTATTTATTATCCCTGTTTTTATTGCATTCCGCACGCGATGTTTCTCGTTCATCTGGGAGCGTCTTTCCGGAAAATGCGCGATGTTTTTTTTCGTTGCATTCTGGGCCGTCTTCCGGGAAAATGATGGATGTTTTTCGTTCATCTTTGGGCCGTCTTCCGGGAAAATGAACGCGATGTTTTTTCTGTTGCATCTGGGCCTTATTGACTTTCGTTACTATTTCCTGTGCCGGGAAAAACGGGCCGAGATGGCAATGAAACGCAAACTTGGCTCTCGTTGCATACTGGGCCGTTAAAAATAAATATAGATTGCCCTTCGGTGCTTTGGGCCGTCGCCTGCAAAACGACCCGTCCGGGTTAGGTTAATGACCACGAACACGTCCGATTTTGACATCGAATGTGCACAAGGAAAACTAGCATGCACAAGGAAAACTAGCATACTCAAGATCACGTCCGTAGCTGATTTTTAGATCAGAGCATCGTAAGTCGTCACAAGCGGTAATTTGAGTTGTGAGAATCACTTTTTTCACACCACACGGTAAACGGATTCGAAACTATGAACATATTGTGTAAACGTTACAATCATTGGAACTAAGAGACAGCCACTTTGAATTCCCATTTTGTTCTTCCCTGATCAACACAGAATCCACGTGAAGATCAACAAGTTTTAAAATTGGATCTCCAATATCTGAAATGAACAAAATCCGCGTTGATACAGTAAAGATGAATGAAATATGAGGGGCTTACACGCTTATGAAGAACGTGTGCCGTTACGGGATTATTGGAGCGGATAACAGAACAAAAGAGAGCAAATCGATAGCAAAAGCGAATAAATATAGCAACAATGCCAGTAGAGACACTCGCACATGTCGCAGTGTTGTTTTGTCTGTGTTGATCACACACCAAAGTTGCGGTCAAAATGTGACAATTTTCACCGGAATCAACCAAGATATGAAACGAAGTAATGTCCAGAAAGCCAATATGTAAGCTTCTGTAATTGTAGTAGTAACAAATTACAACATCATGTTGCGTTTAGCCGGGAATTAAGTCCCGGGAGAGATTTCGGTTACTGTTATGCAAATTATGTTTGATTAGGCCATGCTGCCGGCCGGGCCATTCTAGAATACATAGCCCTTCTAACCCTAAATGGGGTCCATTGCGGTTAGATTAGTTCGAACAATACCAAACCTATATGGACGCCGTCACAATTCCTTTCGGAAATAGGAGCTTATACAGCGCGCGAGAGTTGTTACGTGTACGGGCAGAGTATGATTTCCTTTAGCATTGTCATTTGTTCTGTCTGGACGGGTATGCTGCTAGTCTCGAGCAGAGAAAAATGAATTGACAGAGTCTGAGACTGAGAGTATAATACCTTTCGAGTTGGCAAAGGCAATACGGAAAACAATGAGTGTAAAGTCGGCCGATTCCATTCGTTTCAGGCTTTCAGTTAGGTACAGATGCGAATTACACGCGTCTTATTTTTTTGCATGCTTTTAAGAATACACGCATGATTATTCTAAAAAAACCCCGCATTTTTAGGGATTTGGCGATTTTTCAAACCCACACTGTATAAAGAACTAGGGCTAAGCGTGCGAGCAAAGTCTATGTTGAACATAGACGCCATTGCTACAGAGCTACGCTTTCTTTAGCCAGGCGCACCTATACTCTCTAACCCCAAACCACCGTACTCACCTCACACAGCCCAAAACCATTGCACTGATTGGACAACATGCCCTTTGCAACTGCAAGTGCACGGCTAGCTTGACACGTCATAGCCGGGCGAAGCCGGGGCTATGAGACTAAGATTAGATTATCGCGGGGTTTTTCCAACGCAAAACCTTCGGTAAAGAATTTTTTAAAATACTTCACTTACCGACCTCCTATTGGTAATAATTCCGATTCCCTGGGGTTTTAGTCTCATGAATAATACATTATAGGTAGTCCCAGAGAGTTTGAAGTGGCAGCGCTCTCTGCGGTCAATGCCGTTTCATTGTTGAATTGCGCGCCCCCCCAAAGACCGCCGCCCTGATGTCGCCTGCATATGGATGTAAAATTACTGGTGACTGAACTCCAATACGTAATGGTTCCGCGTGACTTACCCTCAAAAAAGCAATTACCACCGCCATACAATGGCAAGAGCGTTCCACTGGAGATGGTGCATCTCGGGGCACGCAGTAAACTTAAATCTACATAGTTTCCAGTATTTCGCAAGATTTTTCATCGGGCTTATAGCTTATTGGTAATGTTTTTTTTCCTTCTTAACCATTAAAAATTTTATTTTTAAGATTTCCGAATCGGCAACGGTGAAAATCATTGGACATTCTGGTTCGCCCTCTGAGCCTTATACTAATCTTCAGTAGACTTCGGAAATTAAGCACCGAATAAAATCGCATCGCGCAGGCGTAATGACCCATCCAAGTCGATGACATCACTGTCGAAGGGATCCGATCGGTTCCGAGTTTGTCGAATCTCTTACGTCACAATGGGGCGCGGTAAATTTGTATATGTCATTAGCGGGGAGTAGCGCTAATTAATTAGCATTTTCCATCCTCTGTACAACGGGTTTTATGCAATGTGCAGGTCACTGCCGGTTGGAATCTTTTTGCGTTGGGACTCACCAGCTTATCTCATCTAGAATTGCATTTGCACGAACCAGGTCACAATTGACTTCATTTAAACTGTATTCGAATTCTGATAGGGTTCTTTTTAAACTGTATGAATCTACTTTCTGGTAATTCTAACACTCAAATTTATATTTTTTTGTTTTAACACATATTTAGGACAAGTTTACATAACCATACTGAGGTATTATAAAACAGTTTTTCTACAAGTTTTTGATGTAGAAGTGTAATAAAGGCAAATTTTTAGTATACTTCATTGCTTCCACTTCTTACTTTCATTTTTTATTTTGCGCCAGTTATGGACGCCAACATCCTTGTTAAGTACATTGACATTAACTCACATCCGTTATAAATAAGAATCAGATGACATTTGGTATGGATTTGTAGTCAAGGTGAGTAAATTCCTGTTTTAAAAAATGCTTGAAATGACTCCCCGTAATAGCTATATAGGGAGACTTTAATTCTCTGACCCTAGTACACACCACAACTATTCGCAATGCAACCTAAATATACGAGCAATCAGACGCATTCCTTAATCGGAATGACATTTACGTGAGGACCCGCTCTCTTTTATATGATGTTTGCAGAAGAGTGTACTAAAAACGTGTAGCAGCAAAATTACTGAATTCACATACAACTCGATAAATACTCACCCAAGTTGTTGCTAAACATCCTTATAATTTAAAAATCATCAACAGTGATTTGCAAAAAAGGCTTAGAAATAAAACCAAAATATATCTACAATTTGCTTTCAATGTTGAGTAATGGCGCTATAGTATTGCCGTCATCACTGTTGTGGAACTTATACAATTATATGTGAACGGATTTCCCCTTAATTTTTATCTCAGGAAATTAATTCATTATGAATTTTACGCATGCATATGATAAAAGACCTTCTGAGGTAAGGTGCCTGTTACAGAGCGAGGAGTATATTAAACAATTTTTATTTAGCTCCTAAAAAATGAGACATTATTTGAGAAACCAGTTTTGCTTCGCGAGCCTTCACTTTTACACTCATTGTAGGCTATGTTTACATTAATTTTTAAAAAAATATAACCCTAACCAGGACGGGTCGTTTTGACGGCCGACGGCCCAAATTTGTTTGCAAGCAAAAGCAATCTATTTTAATTTTTAACGGCCCAGATGAAACGAGAGCCAAAGCTTGAGTTTCATTGCATCGGCCGTTTTTCCCGGAACAACAGGAATTTAGTTAGCGTAAAGTCAATAAACGGCCCAGATGCAACGAAACACATCGCGCCATTTTCCCGGGAAGACGGCCCAGATGCAACGAAACACATGGCGTCATTTTCCCGGAGAGGAAGCCCGGCCCAAATGCAACGAAACACACGCGCCAGTTACAGGAAAGGCGGCCCAGGGTTGCAACGAAAAACCATCGCTGTGAAAATGCAATTTTAAAAAACAGGGTAAATAAATAAATAAATAATAAATAAATAAAAAATAACACACTGATCTGAATGAAATGGTAGGCTTATTAGTTAGCCAGTCGTGAGTGGCGCTATTTCGCTATCATGTGTGCGTGGTCGTATATTGCTACGTTCATGCTCCGCGTTTAACGTCATTGTTGAAATTTATTTGTATTTGTTGTGAATAGTTTATGCATAATTAACCCAATAGTTTATCGAAAATGGTGGCGCCTATCACCATCGAAATCGAAATTGTCTATGGGCATTCGTACGGTAAACCGCCTGATGAAAAATGCGACGTTCTGCGGGGGCAAGAGGCCCACAAATGCAGCGAAAACCATCGCATAATTTCAGTCAAATAACGGCCGAGATGTGCAACCAAACGCATCGCGTCATCATCCGGGAAGACGGCCCAGACTGCAACGGAAAACGCATCGTCGTTCATTCTCCGGGAAGACGCCCAGGATGCCAACGAAACGCACGCGGTCCATTCTCCGGAAGACGTCCAAGATTGCAATGAAACGCAATGGACTGAGAGTTCATTTGCGCGATCCAAAAAAATAGTTGTTGACGGCCCACATGCCACGAAAAACGCATTTCGACGGTACCACGTTTCGTTGGCTTTCAATGCCTCTCGGACGAGTTAGGTCGGTTCGGTGTGTTTAATGTATGCAGAAAGTGATTGATGAAATACAAAAAATTCACAATCTCAGAAAGCCAGTAGTGAAAAAATCTTTTACATATCCCCTTCCTTTCTTGAGAGTTTGTCCTTCAAAACCTTGGCATTCTCGTTTGTTATATGGTCATCGCCATAATCCCGTCGCGACACGTACGGTGCATTGCACGACCAACTGGCAACACATAGATCACCATTAGTAGCCAAATGGTCGTAACGCACATGCTTCATACATGCGGTCGGCCATTTGGCCCACAGCACACCCCCCCAATTTGGTTTAATTTTTTATTTACACCACGCTCGCCATTTTTCGCCACACTATCCAGGCTGAAAGTGAACCATTTTAGGTGGAAAAACCTCCAAAAAACCTAAAATCAAAGGCTCAATCAACAGATCCCCGCAGTTTACATGCTAAAATATGTCACAATGCACCCAAAATTGATAATTTGTCGTTATCACCACAAAAATAATTTTTCAAGGTATCCTACAAGGAGTTTTTCCGAGAACAATTTTGAAACGTCATTTCTGACCTTTCTTGGTCACATCTTGCTGTTTAGAATACCAAGTTTAAACGGTCAAATTTGTACCATATTGAGCATTTTTAAGACCATGATGCAGCTTCTACTTCCGGGTCAACTTGAGCGCAAATGGCGATCGACAATTAAGGCGTGCGCAATCGCCTCTCGCAAAAGATCACCACTGTACGCCTAAACATCTTCAATGTCAGAAAATGTACAGATATACAACTCTCTGGATATAATAATAAACATCTCAGAATTTTTTGGAGGAAGAAATGTGGACAAATACTCAGCACGTGAGGTGGGGTGAAGTTGCTTATTTTGTGTGTCACCAGGATAAAAACGGCTTAACACGCGTCAAGTGTATCACATAGTGATTGCACTGCTACAGGTTATTGTCATACGGAATGCTTCTACCGTGTGCGAGGACGCCCATTAAAAAACGTTTCATCACGGTAGAAGTTTCTTTACTAACCACAATCCAATATGAGTGTCTCGTCAGAGCAACCTCGGACTACTGCCAAGGCAAGTGAAAGTTACAATTCAATCATTGAATTGCATTGAAATCAATGCATTGTCGGCTTGTGTCTTTTCCAATATTCGACAAATTTTGCAACTTTCACCTAGGTTTATGAGAAACCAAAACATAAGAAAATTCTCTGTTACTTCAAATCTTTACCTATGAGTTTTTTCTTCAATTCTTTTACCTGACATGGTCTTCTTTGTTGACCATTCTGGCCATCGGCACAGGAGGAACTAACGCGACCGGCGGCCATTTTATTTTTGGCTTCTTTGTAGTCAGTCATGGCCGTTTCGATATCATATCATGTAAAACGAAACTCGATTTGGTGAGCAATCGATATGCCCGTTTTTGGGCGTGGTAGCCGACGGGCCTACCGCTCTAATTTGCATGGGTTTTGACCTAATTTTGAAATATCAGTGTTGCAGCAAATATTCGTGCCGTTTTTTCCTCTAAAATCTACATGTGTGATTGCTTATGAAATGATTGTGCAATTTTACGTCACATGGATATGTACTCAATAAGATAGGCCTAGCGGGAAACCCTGAACGTACATTGACAAAAAAATAATATAATAAAATACATCATATAAGGAGAGTTATAAAGCGCCTTTTAGTAAAGTAGGCAAGGCGCTACAGAGAAGAAAGAGGAGGGAAGGGAAAAACTACAGTTTGGGATATAGATGAGATTCAAATGACTGTTAAAAGCAGGAAAATTGTGTCAAGACCAAGGATGTTTTAAAAGCAGAAATTTTGGTGATCAAGACCACGGATGGTGACAAAAAAAAGCAATTAATTCCACAAGTAAGGACCTGCAACTGACAAGGCATGATCACCATGTGTTTATTGGAGCGAGGGTGGCACTGAAATTGATGGTTGATGGTGGAGCTGGAGCGAAGTGCATAAGTGGTCTTGTGTAACTGAAAATAAGAAGCAAGATACTGAGGGGAATTCAGATGAAAAGCTTTAAACGTGACTGAGGAGACGTTTGCAATGCATTCACTCCTCTGGGCAATGTGTGTCCAGTGATCAGCGCTCGGTGCCCGCATGCCAAGGTTTTGTGGGTTCGAGCCCGCTTCGAGCGAGCCGCTCTCCTGGCCAATGTGTTTTCCGTTCGCGGTCTGTTCGCGCCCTTGATTAAGCGATTTACCTCATTAACTTCCTCTCTAACCCACCCATGTGTATAAATGGGTTACCACCGGGCATGTATTCAATGTCGGGGAAGGTAACAGACTTGCTGTAGAGGAGGTATAGCGAAGCCCCCTACAGCAACATTATATGGTGGGTCTGGCCATAATCGCTTCGAAAAGAGATGGGCACTCCGTTCCTGTAGTACACACTCTGGGCAATAGGCAACCAATGAAGGGCATAGGGTAATGGAAGAGGCCATAAGCGCGCGTAGGTTGTCTCAAACATACAGCACGGGGTGCACACACACCTGTTTTTCAGGACTCTGAAGCTAATGAAGCTTGTTTCTTATCAATAATACCATACATGAGTGAATTACAATAATCCAATCTAGACATATAAGAGTGCGGAACTGTGTAATGACCGTCTCAGTATCAAGATCATTAGTGTTCAAAAGACTAGAAATAACAAAGCGATTCACTATCACACTTGCTTGTCCGTCCGTGAGTCGGGTATAACACTAAAAAACCGCCGGTAACACCACAAAACCATTAAATCTATAGATGAGTTGACATGTGACGTCAACGCCGTGCAACGAACAAAGCACTGACCGGCAGTATGCGTTGAGCACCTGCAGGGCTTGTGCTTTAAAATAAAATTCGCCGCTCAATCAGGCGTGATTAAGACTATTGAATGCTGTTACTGTATAATATGGGGGCATATCTTCGCCATAAACGTGTCAGTAGACCAGGTCTAACTTGTGTTGTAACATTTTGATACCGTCATTTATATAGCGCGTAATGTATTTCGTTGTGGCGACAGGGGAGGAGCGGGTAAAAAATTCCCAAATTAGACATCGCCATTGGTTTTTAAAAACGACGTAAAAACGAAATCTTGCCGAAAATTCTGAAATTTGTATCTGGGTTTGTCAAGGAAAATCTTCTTATTCCAAAACTGTTGGAGCTGAAGAATCACTCCACTGTAAAGGTTTTTTCTGATTTTGTATGAATAACAGACGAGGACGTGCTGTTTGTATTCTCTAAAATCTACATGTGGGATAGGTGGTGAAATAGATGGGAAAGTGTGTGTGGATCGATGGAAATTTGTACGTCATAAGGATATAATACTCAATAAGATAGGCCCTACCAAAACCTGAAATGCATTTAAAAAAGATAAGGGGTTCCCAAAAGATAAGTTCTCCCCTAAAATTTGTGAGGACCTCATTTTGTTGCATAACTAACTTCACTTAGACTGGATGTTTTAGAAAATTTCAAAAAGATTTTGAAGAGAGAACACATTTGGCTCTCCCACAATGTCGTTGCCTTCAAAAAACACTTTTGGGCAATTCAACACGCACTCAATTATTTTCCAAAAATGAATGCTGTCAGAAAAAGTTGCACTTTTGCCGTATTCAAACGGTCCTAAAGTCAGAAAGTATCAATTTACAACAACGGAGGGCTTCATTTCCTTCTTTATACCCAAGTAAATAACGGCTTACAATAAAACATGAACGCAAACAACATGAAACAAACAGACAAATATGCAGAAAAAAACAAACAATGAGATGAGATTTGGGTACGGCAACACCCACTCGAAATGTGAGGCGATCGACACATAAGGAGAACTGGCTCAACGCGGTGGAAATTGATCCATCCAGGCGATCATGGGATCCACATTCATCAAATCAAACTGACATCAGCAAATTGATAAACGCATGTGTAAACACTAAATAGTTGTCATCAGTGCAGATGGAGGAACATATGACTATTTGGTTCACCCTTAATGACAAAAACCATTAAAGCTTATTTTGATTTTAACACAGACATTTCAACATTACCACCCACCTTCTTTCTTTCATATACAAAGAGATGCAAAGAAAAATTAGTATTTAAAAAGCGTACACACTTAACTCATTCTTGTTTTAACTACTAAACGCATATTTGTCTTGTTAGTTATTATATTTGTTTGCCCATGTGTCACTGTCTTAAGCTTATTTTACCATTTTACTCAAATCGCAATGATACTTTTCTCACTGATGCGTATACAACGTGTCTGGTGAACGGGACAGTCCCTCAAGCTCCATCTCCAGTGCAACTCTGGTGTACCCCGCTCAAGGCACTTGTCCTGGACCCTTGTTTATTTTTATTGTACATCAACGCCTTGGCCAGACAAATTACAATCAACATGTCGCTTATTCGCCGACGAATGCCTTCCTACACTCCCTTTGATAAAGATGGAACACCAGTTGGCTCAAAAAGATCTTCAAACACTGGAGAAATGGCCAGGAACGGCTGGCTAATGCAATTTAATCCCATAAGCAAGTGTGCAACAATGTCCATTGCAACCAGGACGCCAACAAAACGTAGTTTGCGGTTTTGCGGTCAACAATTTGAAAGTGTGACGTCTCTCCTTATCTTGGAGTAGAGAATTACCACCAATTTGTCTTGGGGTGTTCATACTAGTCTTACTATTAAAAAAGCCCAGAGGGCTATGGGAAGTCCTCAAAAGAAACCTTGCCGACTGTAGCCAGGGCAGGTAAAAGCACTGCTTCCAAACCACACGTTCGCCCCTTGTTGGAATATGCTTCGTCCGCCTGGGACCCTCAAGAGAAATGCAACGTCAATGCTTTGGAAAAGGGTCCAAGTTTTCAGGCAGCTCGTTTGGCATGAAAGGACTACAACCGAGTACCTGGAAACGGATAAAAGATCTGTGTTGGACTGGGATGGCAGCCTTTGTCCACCCCGACGGGACATAGCCAGAGTGACCATGTTTTACAAGATGGTGAACGGGTTGGTAGCCATAAACCCTAATAAACTTATTTCCGAGTAACCAGACAAACCAGCGGGCACAGGGCTAACATATCAGGAGATGGATGGATGGTGAAGTCATGGCGAGACTCCTTCTTTCCTACAACGCGTTAAAGATTGGAATGACCTCCCTCATCGGTGGTGAACTGCGCTAGCTTGGACAGTTCAAAACGCGGTCAGGGAACATTATTTGTGTAAAAAAACTTTAATTTTTCATGGAGCATATCGGGTCAAGTTGGTGTGAATACTTCACGGTTAAACAAATGTTTCATTAAAATACAACAGCGTTTTGACTGGCAGCTGGATCACAAACAGTTTAGAATCACGTTTTTACGTCATTTGCACGTTCGGTCCCTGTTTACAGTTATTTGCACGTTTTGAGTCCGGCAACAGTCAAACGCCCGTTATTTAAGATCATTTTAAAACAGTGTTCTTGGAGGTCTTGCCGACTATACAGATAGATGAGTGAGATGAGAATATGGAACTGAAATCGTCTTGTAAATGTTAATTTCTTTCTTTAACTTTGAATACGGTAAAGTGCCACTTTTCTGACAACATCATTTTGGAAAGGGGAGTGTGTGTTAATGCCAAAGGTTGTTGTTGAAACGCAACGACTTGTGGTTGAGCAAAATGTTCCTATCTTAAAAACTTTTACAATTTTCCATCATTCCAGTTCTAAGCGAAGTTAGGCAACGAAATTTCCTTGAATTTAGGGGGGAAATTAGTTTGGGAACCCTGTATGTTCCACTACCGTAGAATACAAGGCGATGAGCGTGAAATTGCAGAGATGTGTTCCCAGAGGCTTGATGGGGAAACAGTTTCTTTAAACGTTACATCAATGGATGTTTAAACACCCTTTGACACGCGCTCCTCAGCTCGCAAGTTGGCGGGTGTACTTTGGGGACTCTATAAATAAAAAAAATCCTTTTGAACGGAAAGGGGAGCAAAGGAGGAACGATCCAGATAAATGGTTTTGCCGAAGGGTAAAGTAAGATGATTGTTGACCAGTCTGGGGCAAGTTCAATAAGCTACCCTTATATATTTCTTTTAGTGACAATGTTTCGATGTTGTTTTCAAAACGTTTTTAAAAAATTATAGAATTGAATTAAAAGACACTATTCAGTGATTTGCTCAACCAGAAAATAAACAACAAATCGTCAAAATCAGACAATAGTTTCGATTTTTGTTTTCAAAACGTTTTAAAAAATTATATGAATCTGAATTAAAAGCACTATCAGTGATTTGCTCAACCAGAAAATAAAAAACAAATCGTCAAAATCAGATTTTGGCATGTTGAAACAAGTTTAGTTATGCTAAATACGCCAACCATGTGGTCAGGGGAGCACGTGGGTCCAGTGGATCAGCACATGTGGTCCAGTGGTAGTAATGGGTCCAGTGGATCAGCACATGTGGTCCAGGGATCAGCACATGTGGTCCAGTGGATCAGCGTTCGACCCGCACGCCAAAGGTTGTGGGTTCGAGCCCCGCTGGGTCAATGTGTTTCGTCCTCAATTACTCCTCTCTACCAGTGTTTATAAATGGGGGTACCGGTATTATTCATGATGGGAAGGGTAACAGACTCGGCAAAAATTATATGGAGGAGTCTGGGCCCATCGATCGAAAGAGAGATGGGCACTCCTTCCTGTGTACACAGGTCCTTGACCTTTAATAATATACCCAAAAAGTTGGTAGGACACCAAAGCAACTAAAAGGAACACAAGACCTTACTAAAACAGGTAGTAATGGATGGAAAATTAAAAAATCGTTGGACACTGTGCTTTCTTCCTTTTCTATCAATGTTTCGCTCTGAAAAATAACTCAAAGAAATATTCTACAGACTTATTTGCCACTGTTATAGGCCTTTCCTGCAAAGTTAAAATATGGTTATTTCTTTCGGGTGGATTATTTTAATCGTGCAAAAAAAATGCCTTGTCCGACCTGCTATAGCCAAAAAGTATAACCCCGGGGTATAACCATAGTCATGACCCTTCAATTGAAAATTTCTATCTTTTATTTACATATGACAAAAAGCAAGCGGTAGGCTTTGGCGGCCAAAAAACCTAAATGTAAACGTTCATCATGGTTTAGAGCGAAATCGTGACTGAAAAAAGCAATATTTTGTTATTTCAAGGGGGGGGGGGGGGGGTAAAAAAAAACCCGTCGGAGTAGTGAGCCATCTCCATTGAAAAAGGCGTATTGCAGGTCACGCAGACTGGCAATGATTAAGATGCACAGTGAGTGAAGAATATGAAAAGGTTCGGGTTCCCCGGGCCCCTTACACTTCTATGAGCCCACTTTACGAACGTATTACCTGTTTACAACCTATATAAAGCTCGGAATAATAGGCCTACAATTCAAAGTAAAGTTATTTTACGCCAGTGGAATGGAGGATTTCGACTTAGTTCCGGCAAAAAACAAGTCGCGTTACTGCGAAAAATTGCCATTTCTCGGTTTAATGATTTTTGTGGACAATGTCCCCTCTCTGGTTTATACAGCATTGGGCATTTGGGCATGCAGGGCCATACGCAGTATGTTTTTTACGGGGGGTGGGGTCTTCGAAAAAGTGGACCCTTTTGGAAAAATAGACTTAAACCCCCTAAAATGGTCCATTTTTTGGACGTTTTGACATCTCATCACCAAATGGTGGACTTTTTCGTCATTATTTGCTCTTAAATTTTGGACCCCTTTTTTTTATCAGAAAAATCGTCAAAAAGTGGGAATTTGGTCGGGTTGGTGACGCCGAAACCCCCCCCACACGCGTACCGGCCTGTGGGGGGGGGGGGGGGCGGGGGTGCGGCCCGCACCACCCCCCCCCCCCAAAAAAAAAATTCCACAAAGAGTGCCAGCAAAGGGCACTTTGTGATGGATTTTTGATACAAAGGTCAAAAACTTGAGAAATATTGACAAGAAATCCACTTTTGGTAGTAAAATGTTCAAAAAGTCCAAAAAAGGTCCATTTAGGGGGCAGGTCCATTTTACCAAAACAGTCACTTTTTTTTAAAAAAGGTGTCCACTTTTTCGAAGTCCCGCACCCCCCCCCCCCAAAAAAAATCTGCGAACGGGCCTGAGCACATACTATGCCCTAGACCATAGGAACCAGAGAACGATCCGTCTCTGCTGATGTTTCACACCGTCCAACGGGTTGCACAAAGAAGAAAACCGCACGAGAAGTAAGCAAAACTTTCCTGATGTTGTAAAAAAACTTTTGCAACCCTTGGAAGCACTCCTCCTTGCAACAATTGAAAGAATTTGTTGTCATGTACGACAGAAGAAAAAAAGCTCCTATGAAAGTGCTGGTGAGGCTCGTAGAGGAGTATTAGAGAGTCTTTATAATAAAGGGCGAGATCCATTGCGTTCATTTCACCTACTCAGATGCACGTATAAACACTCAAACAGAGCAGCATATCAGGCAGGCCATTGCTGGAGCAAAAGGCTGCGAGCACCAGAGCTACCAGATCCAGCTGCCTGGCCAGGGGTGGGAAAATGCATCTTCACAGTTGTGGGAACCTGTATGGACAACCTACCAGAGGCATCAAACGATGTCAAAAAAACTGCTGAAGTGTGGCTGTATGTAAAGAGCGGATAGGTTTTTCTTTGTGGTGCACGTGTGTCAAGGCGGCGGCTTTTACGTGCCAAAACACAGTGGTTCTAAATAAGATCCAGCCAGAGGTGGGTACAATGTCTGGCTGCTTTCCGAATCTGCAAGTCCTTTGTTGTGCATGTTGCTCCAATTGGGCAGGGCACTGAATTCTGCATGGTCCTTGTCTGTGCATTGTGGCGCCAACATTGGGCAGATCAAAGATGTTTCCATTTCTCTGCGGTGCTGTTCTACAAGTACAGGTAGTGTCCTTGATCTGCTTCCAGGTAGCCACACATCTGTGAGGAACCTTGAATCGTCCGATTCTGGTTCTAAGCTGTTGATCGCCCATTCGCCCCATGAGGAGTCAGATCCAAAGTGGGAGGTGCCTCATCAGGGTCAATACCAATAGATGTTACTTGGTTGATTCTTTCAAAAGGCGACGCTCTTAAACTCATTTGAGACGGGGTTGGAGTTGGCTTACGACACTCTCTCTGGATTTAAGCGCGGGGTAGCAGGGGCTGGTCTGACCGGAAAAAGCTCGGAAGGAAATAGGGTGTCACATGTATAGTTTGGCAGACGATCTTGCATGCTCGACACACTACGACAGAGTTCGGTGGAGTAATTCCTGCCCAAAGCTTATAGAGTTGGGTGAAGACATCCTGTGATAAGCTGAAGCTGGCCCCTAATGCTGGATCAAGCTTCTTGGCATGGGTTAACCTTTCCTATACAGGGCAAGAATATTGCACATTAAGTAGAGTACAGGCAAAGTGCTGTCGGATCTTAGGAATGTGGGCGAACCAACCCCATCTTGCGCCAGGGCGTTTCTTCAAAGATGTGATTGCGTGAAACAACTTACTCTTCGTCTCCTGATGTGGG
>JAMKCH010024198.1:0-20105 GCA_023653785.1 Ophioderma brevispina | reverse complement strand
ACACTAATAAAATATTATTGACCACATTTCGAGTGGTTTCATAGAAAAACGAAATTATATTCACCATACAATGATTAAAACTGATCTAGTCTGACATGTGCTATTTAAAAAATCGTCGCTAGTGTATAACGTGTATGCGCCACGGCCGGCACGTTTGCGTCCATAACATCCCATAGGAAATACACATTATGAAAGCATCACATGTGAAGGTGTATGGGTATTCGAAGGTGTATTACGCTACTGTGCTGTCTGTATCGCATAACACAAATAACATATCCCATATACACTAGCGCGAATTTCAAATAAGCGCATGGGCAGACAAAATGTTTTTAAATTCATTTTTATGGTTAGTATAATCCGTTTTCCAGGAAACCACTCCATAGTGTTCAATAATTGTTTTTTATAGGTATATCAGATATTGTAAAGTTATTCTTGGTACAGTTTCTCCTTTAAAGAGATGATTTTTAATGTCACGCTGGGACCGAGACTGCCATATCCATAGTAAATGCACGTAGCATTCCACAAATTACCGTTTGGAAATCCCCATGCCCAAATTGAGCAGATTGTGTCCTAAACTATCCCCCGCACCCAACCCCCCCCCCCCCCCCCCCCCCGAAACAGACCACCTCGCTCTTACCCCCAAACCCAAATTCGTTTTCCGCAAGTTACAGTGAGTGAGTAGTATGTCGATTACTAGATTAGTATGTATGGAGTAGTTCGTAGTTAAAACCACATATACTTGACCTCATCGTTCTGATCACGGGCTCATGGCAAATCTTAAAAAGGTCAAGCCTCCGACCCACCCACGCATGCACAAGCATACAACAGCCTCAGCCTGTCGCATTTTGATCGTCCAATGGATTTGTGATAATTTTATTACTTCGAAGATCGAATTTTGTTATCACCAATCTCAAACTAACAAAAAAATAATACCAAATTCTTAACTGGACGACTCTTTCGCTCTATTTAAATATAGGTAAAAATGGATGATTGAACCAGAGCAGGCTAACTGCATGCATGCACATACCCCCATACCGGACACATGTTTTTGTTTACTTCTTTACATCACTACAAAGACAGTGATCGAGTGCAAATTTTGTATCATTTTCTTTTAAAATGGTATAATTTCAGAGGAAGCTTTTATGAACCGTGTGTAAATATTGATTTAACATTATAATTAATAATTTATCCTTCTAAATTGGTGCATCATCAAATTGTTTTTCCTAATCTTCAAATAGTGAAATAAGATAAGACAAGATGGTGCGCTCACTGTATAGATCTACATCTCTGTCCTGTCAGACAATGGGGCGATGAACAATGGGGACAGGGACAATTGGGGTTAAGGGGTGGAAGAACATAGATCAATGGGTGCGCGCGCTGCATACTTGTGTGTTGTCTACAGTAATCATAGGAAGTGCAGTTGATGAACAGAATGCATCCACAGGCCCTGGTGTGTGGGTGGTGAGTATCTCTGATCTGTGAATTTGGAGTTGATGCCATTCACATAACTTTTAACGGTGCAAGTATCGTTTAACTCAACTTTGAGTCGCAGAAGGTGGGAAGATCTTCTCTGGGTTTGAGTTTGCCCTAGCTATGCTGGCTGTGTGACGTGCTAGTATTTGGTAAGTTTAGTCCGGCTGAGCATGACTCCTCCTTATGTACAATTATCCTAATGCCATTAGCACTTAAATCACTGGAGGAGTCTGCCAAAAATATGGCAACACTAATATGATCACAATTTTGTCCACCTTCTCCAATAATTTTTCACGCTTCATGCAAATAAATATATGTTGATTCCACCTTAAAGTATTTCCTTAGTCTATGTTAATCTAACCAACAAGGATGTCATAAATATCCTCATCACTTTTTATGAAGTTAAATTTAAATGAAATTTCAAGACTTGGTACTTAAGATTCTGACTGTTGACTTAATTCTGATTTTGTATTGCCATGTTTGCTTCAATGAAGCTTTAGCTTGTATTTTAAAATTGGATATTCCTATTACTACTGGTGCTGAAGGTAGAAGAGTATTAAAGCGAAAGCAGGGCGGACGGCGTGGGCATTCGGCGTTTGCCGCCCGGGCCGCTTCGTTCAGGGCCGCTTTGGGACGAAGAAAAAAAGAAAAAAGGAAAAGAAAAAGGAATGAAAAAATACCAAAAAGGGAAAGGGAAAATCTGACTGGAGTAAAAAACAACAAAACTTTACACATTTGAAATTGAATCTCGTATTCTAAAGTTAATTTTCTCTGGGTACTCCGGTTTCCTCCTGCTTCTAAAACTGGGCTTTCTACACCAACGTGAATATGAAGTGAATTGAAATAAAGTATCTGTGTGACACTAATATGACACAATAGTGTTGATGTGTCATTAAATACCAATACCACCTCCTCCTCCTCCTCAACATGCTTCAGCTCACACCCGAGTAAAGGGCCTACGTGGTAAACGAGTTCCATCGTGCCCAAAGTGTTGGAACTGTGAATTGCGAAACTTCGCCAGCTATTTCCTTATGCAAGATGCCAGAGTCGGCCCACTGCATATGGGAACGTTTGCAAATACGAAGCCAGTGCCACGGGAACAAAGTTCAACTTAAAATATCCAAGCTATCCAAAATGCTCTCCAACAGCAGTGTAAACTGAATGGCCCAGAACTAGCTCTCGACGTAATCTGGGATTGCCTGAAAGTAAATTCAATCGGACCACACGCCTTATAATGGCATCCGTATCAAACGATACTTCTGGAAAGAGACCATGCAAGACACGCATATGTTTGTGAGAGGAAAGAGACCATGCAAGACACACACATGTTTATGAGTGGCTGCTTGGAAGACCACCTCGCTTTCTCGATCTCGAAGACCTGTGCATCGGCAATGAAAGTGCCTTTTGCCTGAATGGCTCAATCAGCACCCACATTGTCAGGCAGTATGCCCTACGTTTTAAAGGCCTCTTGACTCCGCCTTTAAAACTTACAGTGTGGACTGGCCTTGTTGGAAACGGTGGTTTTATTGGCCGCTTCTCTTTTCGCCGAAACGACGATGGAGAAGTATATCTTGCAAAGATAGATGACTAGGTTGTGCTAGTACTTGAGGAAGAATTGTTGAGATTCCGGTGCCAGCAGAACGAACAATTGGTGAGCACATGACGGTGCTCCTGCACATCGAACAAGATTTGGACAGCTCGTTTGCAACAGTTATTTGGAAATAGGGTGATGGCCTTAAACCATGTGATAGAATGGCACCAAGATCAGCAGACTTGACACCCACGAACTTCTCTTTATGGGTAAGTCTGGATGACCTTCAACAGATGATTCGACGGGTAGGCTAAATGTTTTGATCGCGGTGGGGGCCATGTTGAGGACTAGCAAATTTGAAACGTCCCTAAATATAACCTTGCAAGTTTGTAAACAATATCTCATTTTGTTTGTAATTTTGGTGGTGGAATTTTACTTATTTTGCCCATTTTCAATTCTTCCCAATTGACGCAAGTCCTTTTCCCCTGTCATCTTTTTTGCCTAATATGCAGCCATGCATGAAATAAATTTTGCTGAAATGAAGTACCCAATAAAACATGGGAAGAAACACAAGTGCATGTTAAAACATTCCATTAATACGGTACACTAAAATACAAGATTCAATTTCAAAAGTGTCAATTTTTTTTGTGTTGTGGTGTTTTTTTTCCTCACAATGTAGCACTCAGTTTTGAACCAGTGGGGTTTGAACTTCGTTTACGTTATAGCTATTACGTCTTTCTGTTACGGTGTAGCGCTTCTCAAAGTTGAAGGACATAATATCCGCCCAAAAGTTTCCAACCAGTTCACGCACGCCAGCAGGACAGCGAGCACGAACGCGAGCAATGCAAGCGGGTAACTAATTTGAACTCCTTAAAAATACTAAAAACGCATTAGGGGGCTTCCGCCATAACCCGCTCCAGGAGCCCAACGGTGGACCTCCTCACCCGTTCAACGGTTCACTCGCTTCGCTTTCACGTCACAGATAGGGCCGGTTAATTAACTTTGCTGCGGCCGCTACAACCTCCCAGTCCGCCCCTGAGCGAAAGCACCGGTTTTATATAAAAATTGGAGGTGACATGTTGTCAGTGGTCGAAATTTGAAGGCTACACAAAAATGTCATAGCTGATACACATAATGTTTTGGGAGTTCACATATAGACTGAGTGTTAAAGGCATACTGTTAAAGAAACGTCATGTGAAGTCCCAATTATTGGGACTATTGGTAAGTTAATCTTGTTGACTTGCATGCTTGAGTTGAAGTCAGGGCTCTTGATAGCTTGTTTAGCATAGCAATTTGCTACACATTTTCTGCCATTTGCTATGCAATTTTAAGATTGTGTAGCAATTTTTCTCTATACATTTGTGTACGTTTGCTCTATCAACATGATCAAAGCAAGAGTTGTTGCAAAAATTGCTACACAAATAAAAATCCTTAGCCAAGAGCCCTGGTTGAAATTTAAGTTGAGTTCTAGATCTCAGTGTGAAAGTAGATATAGTCCACTAGGAGCCATAGTCTATGCTCATAGACGACAACAGAAGCGTGAAACTATACTCTGGCTCATAAAGTCATAATTTCTTGGACAGTTTTATGGAACGTACGCCCGCTTCCCCACCAAAACGGTGCCCACAGTACATACAACGATCAGTGCACGCATTTGTTATGTCCAAGAAATTATGGCCCGGAGTATGTTGTGTGAAGAGTCAACTGAATCGAGTGGCCTATTCTTTACTGTGAGTTCGGCGGACTATAAAAACTTCTACACCAGTTCTAGAATCTAGATCCTTATTTTGACAGAAGATTTTTGAGGATACATATTTCACTCAAATTGCACTGGATCAGTTGTAGACCATGCACCTACCGAGAACGTTTCAAAGGTTTATTGGACAAACAAGTACAAAAGAAAACCGCAAACTTTGTTTTTAACTTGCGTGCTATCGTAATCGTTCTTAGACTATAGAAAACCATGCAGGACAGAAAATACTAAATCATTAGTCTTATTACATAAAGATGGTGTATTCGGCTTACTCACTTTAGTTAGGTGTGATCTAATACATTGGTATTTAGGCCAATGAAAGTCAATGTTATGTTTCCCGTAACATTTTTTGAAAATCATAATGAGGCAACTATTTCATTTTTTCATATTCATTGTTCCTAATTTTGCAGTAACAGCCATTTCACCAACTAGGCTTTAGTGTACTCTAATACCCACAATATTGTGTCAAAACACCACCCTACATTTAGAAATGATTTTGCAACTGTTCTTTGGTTTAAAATCTACTAAAATCACATTCACAAGATGTGATCACAAGAAGAAACCAGGCTATTTTCTTTAAAACGTGGGCAGAAATTCATAACGTGGGCGGGTTACGGGAAACATAACATCGACTTTCATACGCCTTATGAAAAAACCCGGGTTAAAAAAAATTGGGGGTGCTTCTTTCTGGAAATGTCCTTAATATTGGTACCGAGATGTGGATAAAGAGACGTGAGGACATTTCCAGAAAGAAGTGCCCCCAATTTTATTAGAACCCAATTTTTTTGCATAATGGGAATGCTTACCAAGGTTATCTTGTATTTTGGCGGTTTTTCTTATTTCTTTTGTAATAGCTGCCTTTTAGGGTTTGTGTTAGGGTTAGTGTTTAATAAAACATAAGGCAGCTCTATTAAATGCAATAATAAAAAACACTAAAATACAAGATTACCCTTACCAATGTTAGATCACAGCTGAAGTGAATTTAAAGATAAAATACACTGTTGTTATGTAATGAGATCATGATGATTTTGCATTTTGGGTTGTGCACAACAGGAAATGAAATGCTGCTCTTCTATGGGATGTTTACAATAACAACAGGCAAATTCGAAACATTTTTTGGTTGTCTTTTGTTCTTGTTTGACCAATAAACCTTTGAAACATTTTGGTATAGATGTCCAACCACCGATCAAGTGCAAATGAGAGAAATTTGTATCAAAAATCTCTTGTCGCTTGAGGGAAATTCTGATTGTATTCCCGGGTAATTTAACATGTTTTCCAGCCCTGGATCATCATCTTTTTGGGTTATTTATCAATGCCACCTATAGTGAATGATTTTCCTTACAGGTCTGGTATTGGAGATCATGTGGATGTAGAATCTTCAGTAATTTACGTCCAAAACATATTCCAAATATTTCTCGTAAAATTTTCCTCTATTCAAAGGCTGACATGTCTGCACTACGGAAGGAATTATCTGACATCCTTCATTCAGTTTAGTGTTCAGGAGAACTGGGATAGAATAAAGAATAATTTCATTCCATCAAAGTCTACTTCACTAGACTTAACCTTGTTCCCATCCAAGACTAGCCACTCTCGGGGCTTGAACCTCGCCACTGAGGTGGATGCTTACCCCTTTGGTACAAGGCTAGGCTACGTCACATGAATAGAAAACTTTAGAAATTCTACCTTAATTAAACAGAGGAAGACCCAATCAGAGACAGATAAGGACATTTTCAAATTATACCATGTACTACATATGTCATGCACAAGCCGACTACAGATATCTACTAAAATGTCCGACAATTCATCAGAAAAATAGACTGCAAGCGGAGCAAGTAACAAATTGCGTTTTTTATGCTTGTTTGTCAAAAAAAGTTAACATATTGGTAAAAGGTCCACTTTTGCCAAATTTACCCCCTCCTTTTTGGAGGGCCGGGGGGCGAAAAATTTGCCCCTCCCCTAAAAATCCTGGTTACGGGCCTGAGTGGAAAGCGTCTCTCAGTGGAAACTCCCAGCTATGCATTTAAGAGTGAAAAAGTTCCTGACATCCGAGTAGCAGAATTCCAAAACTGAGGTAACTTCAGTGGCTTGTAATTGCTGTTCTGATGTGATAGGGTTAATACTTCAATTTGCTGCAAACTATAATGGAACATGTCTTTTAACAGTCATATCACAAATGGGGGGGGCAAGATTTAAAAAAAAAATGGGAAGGAAAAAGGGAGGAAGAAGAGAAAATAGGAGAAAGAAAGAGGGAAGAGAGAAGAAAGGGGAAAGAAGAGGGAAAGAGGGAAGAAGAGAAAGGAGAAGAGGAAAGAGGGAATAGGAGAAAGGGAAGGGAGAAGAGAAAAAATTGCAAAACTTCTTGAGTCTTGCCCCTCCCCCAAGTTGATGCTGTCCTACTCGACTTTTCAAAAGCATTTGACAGTCTCTCATACACGTCTCGTATTGAATCATTATGGTATTACAGGAAATATTCTTGGTTGGTTAAAAACATTTCTCACCAAACGTAAGCAATGTGTCGTCTTGGATGGGAAAATGTCTACCTACCTTGAATATAGGATTTCAGATCCAGGAGCAAATGTTGGTGTTTTAACATTTTATTGCCACTGGTAGATACAAATAAACAGTTTTGTTTCAGAACCAGGGGCATTTTGCCTTTTAGCAGGGGTAAATTTCCCCCAGCCTCTACTTATTTCTGCCCTTGATGTTCACCAGTCCGAGGTAGGTACTTACTCCTTGGGGCTAGCGCCTCCTCCGGTGGTACCCCTTCGGGGTTGGCACTGTCTCTGGAGCCGCCTCAGTCCCAACCATCTGAGACTGAGGTGATTTTGGGTACGGTTCTGCCTCAACTCTCGGGGCTTGAACCTCGCCACTGAGGTGGACGCTTACCCCTTTGGGTTGGTGCTTCCTCTGGTGCAGGCTCCTGCACCTGGCATTACTGGGGGCTGGCTTGGGCTTGAGCACTAGTCTTGTCTTATCAAGGGGCTTTAGTGATGTCATCTCTTTATCAGATCTGAAGTCTTGCCTGTGGCTGGGGCACTTGTTGCCTCGTCCATGGAGCAGGCTCCGGTCGCTGTTCAGGTTGGGCTGTTGGGCCTACACCTGCTGGGTTGCTGCTGGGACTGGCACTTGTTGAGGTGCCTTCTATCACTCCACATCTTGGACCGTAGTCGCTCAGCCTAACTGGGCATCCACATCCGGTGACTGCCTCCCTGCCTACGGCCAGGGTTCTGTCCATTAGAATGGGCCTCAGCTATTGGGCATGGGATAGGGGGCGAAAGGCTGTAGTGCCGCGATCCCTCAGCCTTAGCTTGCTTTGACAGCAAGGGGAGGCAGGCATGACTCCAGCTGGGAGTCAGGGCTTGTACCCTGATTCAAACTCGGTGGTGGGGCTGTCTTTTGAACAGCCACTAGCCCCGGGTTGGAATCGGGGAACAGGTACTGGCTTCTTTGGGGTTCAGCCTCGGCCTCCACCAGGCTTCGGTTACTCACTCGACCAGTGGTATGCTAGCCTTGCTAGGGGCACTTTGCCCCAGGCATACCCACCTGCAATGTCCTTCAGCATGGCTGGCCCTATGAGCTATCCATGGCCTGGCATTGGGGGTATGGTAGGAGGGTACCCCCGGTATGGTGCCTGTGACTCAGCCTGCTCACGTTCAAAAGTAACAACCAGTGCACCCTCCTCCTCCTGCACCACCTGCCCCAGTGGCGGGCTCCTCTGGCACCGAGGCCTCTGCCGGTGAGGTCTCCGAGATGCTGGGCTCTTAGGATGAGAATGAGAATTCCATTCCCATGGAGGAGTTAGTGAAGCAGGTTTTCTGCTTCGCTCTTGGACTCCAAGGCGGATAGGTTTGCTGAGTTGAGCCCTCATCAGGTGTTAAGATCCTGTCTAGTGCTCTTGTGGCTTAGGACCTCTCGCATACCAAGTGGACTTCCTTGCCCCAAGCATCCCATGGTGCTGCGGTAGAAGCTTCTGCTTGAGTGGTGATGGCTCTACCTCAGTCCTTCCATGATAGGTACATGTAGACCTCTGCCCTATCCAACCAGATATGACGTGGTCATGGCACGAGCTTCGCAGTGCCAGACCTTGAGCGGGAGGTCCGCAGCCTCCATTCGAGGGATGGTCCCACCTCTGGCTTTCTCCTGGTTCTGGGAGGGGGAGCTGGCTGATATCGATGCGAGGCTTCGATCACTCATGAGATGCTTGGCTTTTCAGCTTACTCTTCTGAACAATCTGGGATTGCAGTGGCGGGGCCCGTAGGCTTGGCATCAAAGTCACTAGATAGGGCTGGTTCCTCTCAGTTCGGCTCTGAGTTGAAATCTGCTTTGAAGCATGTGCCGTCTCAGATCTCGATCGAGAACACCTTTGAGGCTGGACGTGCCAAGGTGCAGAAGCGCTTGCTCCTCCAACTACTTCCACTGCTACAACTCCAGGTCGCCAAGGCGCCCGCTAGGGCGTTGGGTGCCAAGTGGAAGTGTAGCGAAATGTTGAGCCAGTTTCCGAATGCTTGTGCAAAGAGCCTGGCATTTGGCGGGAAGGTGGCTGCTGACGTCTCAGAGCTCATGCTCAGGGGCTTCCGCCGGGGGTTTACCCCCGGGTGGCTGCTTACTCTAATGCTGGCAGCACTGGTGAGGCATTGTCAGTGACCGCTTGGTAAGGAGGTGTATTTAGGGTGATGTTTCTCTGAATCGCACCTTATGTTTTACACTAGACGTCATGGGCAGTTAAAGGGTGACTCAGAGATTTCCCGATGAGGGCGCACTCAATTTTCAAACAAATCGTGTTTTTTGCATGTACATAATGCGTGTCCATATACTAATCGTTGTGTGAAATAACTAAGCTCAAATCAAAGTCCTTCATATAGAAAATCACAACTTTGTTATAAAATTCCGGATCCGGAATTTTTGTTGTACACAGTATCCTATGGCACTGTTATACTGTGCATAAATGCTTACTGCATGTAAATGGAAAAATCCAATTCATCTCTAACTTCGGATTTGAACATTTTAGGTGACTATCTTTAGTTCTAGACGACTATTATTAATTTCTACTCAAAAATAATTATATTTCGAAATCTCTGAGTCAGCCTTGAAATATTTATTACAAATATTGTCAAGAGAGGTATCCACAATTGAAGCAGTCGTTTCATAAAGTTAACACAATCATGGCCAGGGGCGGATCCAGGATTTCTCAATAGAGGGGGAGCAAAATTTTCCTGCGTCCGCTGAGCGCCCATAAAGCTTGATCTACATGGCGCCCGACGCCCTGTACTGCCATTATTCGATATCTACAGGGCGCCCTGTGCATACAAAAGCCATTTATATGTATCTACAGTGCGCCCGGCACTCTATGCGGCGCCCTGTGCTCTGCAAAAAATAGAGGGGGCGTGCGCCGGGTGCGCCCCCCTCTAAATCCGCCCCTGATGGCATACAGTTTCTTTGTAACTTGAAAAGGTCATGAAACTTGATGGGTGTAGATCAATATTTTGTTGTCATTTTCAGGTTGTAAAGACCGGTAGTGTGGGGTAGTTAGGATTAGGAAGGGGGCAAAGCAGTATGGGGTAGAAGGTAAGCTGGTGCAGCGGTAGTAAGGGGTAGGATGTTAAAATGAAGGGTTTAGTAATAGGTAAGAGGCAAGGTGGTGTCAGGCCTAGGAAACACGTGGGCAATTCCAAGCAAAGGTCATCCTGGTACCCAAAAATTTAAATTCATGCCTGAACAATAAACTTGGTGTCTAAAGAGAGCTTATGGACCAAATTTTTTAGATATGATCTCAAATTTCAATTTTTTATACATTACGGTAAAAAAAATATGCATTTTCCCCATTTTGTTAAAAATTGTGATTAAAAGTGGAAGAAAAGAAGTTCATCATAAAGACTTTAAGTAGGTATTAATAATGTCATATTTAGTTGTATTAGACAAATGAGGTGCTAGAAAAGTGTTATCAACATTTATTTTTGTTTTGAGTAGCTTGTTACACTTCAGTGACTCCGAAACGGGATTTCTGTCATTCCGTTACCAAAAAATACCATATTTTTAAATTATTTTCAAAAGATGTGGTAGGAATGTAAACAAAGTTCATATTCAAAGTAAGAATAGGTAGCTCAACAATAATGAGCCATTTTTTTCACTTATATCCCTTTTGTTAATTAATTATACGTAATTAAAGTATGTCATTCCGTTACCAAATTGGTAACGTAATGACAACTCATCGAACTGGGTGAAAAAAAAAAAGTTTTCTTACAGACCACCACCGATGGCTTCAGAATCACTTAAAACAAGTAAAAAACAATATCCCATATGACCAATAATTTTTACCTACTTTTTCAAAAAATATCTGAGACTTTTTTGGTATTTTTTCCAAAACATGCTTGCAGAATTCAGCAACCTTAAGCTTAAATTGCTGTATTTCAAACAGTCGGTATGCCTAAAATAATAAAAATATTGAAACATTTTTTCTCAAATAATTTTAAAGACCTGGTGTAACCAATGCATCAACTTAAAAAATTGTACCACCATCTTGGTGTTGAGATTTGGCCTCCTGAATTTAGGCCACTCAATGAAATTTTGTACATGTTTCTATGGGAGGACATTTTGTCATTCCGTTACCTTCATTCCGTTACCAAATGCTTGTCTGTTTAATGGTTCGTACATGTAGTTTAATAACAAAAGATTTTTTTTTTCAAAACTCATTATGTTTTATTTAAGACAAGACTCTAAGGATGACATTGTTTACATTTAAAATACCGTACTATTGCCTCAAAAAATTCAGAGTTTCTGCAAAATGTATGTGAGGTGTAAAACCCATGTCCATTTTTACCGTCATTCCGTTACCAGCATAATTAATATGCATATTTCCAAAACAAAAAATATTTTTGAAACAAACTAAAGTACACATGGAAGGCATGGGTAACTGGCATAGTTTAGTTGTATTTGTTTGCTCTAACCGATTCAAATATGTGTAATAAACACATCTGAAAGTTGCAAAAGTGAGTCCAAACGTCATTCCGTTACCGTGGAATTGCCCACATGTAGGTGGTGCATGGTAGTCAGGAGGGTAAAATAACTTGGCTACACCCACCAAACTACACCAGCATACTCATATCGTTGCACTTTCCACACTGGTGTGCCTCTTGTATTATACAACTATGTATAGCAGGCGAGACTTAGTGGTTCAAGAACTGCCTCGTTCGGCTCTCCATCTCTTTTCCAACTAACTGATCTTTGCCCCCAGTTAACAACATGCATCAGAGTCTGCTGCAGTGGAGCTTTAACAGCGATTTATTCAAATGGCGCCCCCTATTTTTCATCAAAGTCCATTTTTTACACTGTAGGGCAAGAGTTCCATATGTACCCCCTTCAAAGTTCTACATGTAACAAATTATTTTTTATTTTGGCCTTAGGGTTAGGGGTTTTGTTAGTGTAGGCCATAAATAAATACAATTTGTTTCCTGTAGCAATTTAAAGGGGGGTACATATGGAACTCTTTCCCACTGTTGTATTGCATACCTGCCAACTAGTAAGATTTAATCTTATTTAGTAAGATTTCCAAGATTTTTGACAGCAGAAAATCTTACTAATAAGATTTTTAAATTTTTGCAAAGAGAAATATTTCTAAAAGTCAAAAGAAAATTTCAAATTTGGTGTCCATGCCCCTTTGTCAGCCCCTCCTGGTCCCTTCAGGCACCCTAAGGCAGGCTCCTGGACCCCACCAGGGCCCAAAGACAGACTCTTGGACCCCATTTTGCTAGTGTTGAGTGCCATGGTGCTTACCGTGTGCACTCTGCGCTTTCATAAGTAAGATTTTGGAGTTGTTGTAGTTTAGACCCCTGTAAGTGGCTAAGCTTAACACACCATATTTGTCAAGAAGTAATTATTTTTATGCATTATTTGTCTGATAAGTCGTCATCCCGACTTTTTTCAGGTCTAGAAACAGTCATAAATGGCATCTCCAAGACTGCTTTAAAATGCTTTAGTGTCTGTTTTTCACAAAGAACAGTAATTTATAAGGTATTGATATAACCTAACACTAGGAATTTAGATACAATATGGGTATTTTTTTTTAATTTGGGGAAGAAAATGACCAATTGTGGCTTTAAACGGTTTAGGAATTTCAAATGCACAAAGCAGCAAGTTCTGCTCCTGTAGTTATACTCCTATTTCAAGCATCCTCAGGATCAATGGTACAGGTCCATCAAGTTACAAGAAAAAATCTCAGGACAGTAGCTGTGTATGGGATCCACACAGCCCATGGTGCACTTCCAGTCCCTGTAAGCGATTTCTGCTTGTGGGCATGCGTAACACTTGAGCACGCCAATTGTTTGCTGCGACTGGAAGCATATCATGGGCTTAAAGCATCAAAAAAGTTTTCAAGGGGTCTTAAGCAGGTACAGCATAGTTTATCAAGGTATGTCACAGGAAACTCTTAACTGTCTGGCAGTGTCACAGTTATGATTCAATATCTCTAGGGCCTTACTTAAATGTAGATGGCAGCCAGCCAGATAGCAACAAATTTTGTATCAGCATCCATTTGATCGGATAGAAATCATGTGGTCTTTCTGTTACCCTATGATAAAAAAGTCTATACTCTTGTCCAACTCGAAAAGTACCGAAGTAGGGATCGGCATATACATTGAAACCGGCTTCCATCGTGCATTGTAGGCAAAGCACGCGCATGCATATAAAAAAGGCGGCATGGGTATATTGGACGTTCTCTCAATCGGGCTGTCACTTGCCGGTGCTTAGGCTTTACCATCGACCCTCGTTGGCCAATTACACTTCCCGACACACCAAACACTGCGCTTACTTTCTAGGAACTCGGAATCTTAATTGTCATTGAGGTGAAAATTTTATAAACTGAATCAAGCCGTTTTGCATCCTTTTGACCCAATTCTTGGATTGTTTCGGCATGTACACTGTTAAGGAAATGATAGGCATTCCAAAATGTGCATGTTATTTTCTAAACAAAGGCTACCATTACGTCTCCTGCTATCACTTCAGATAGCCCCTAACACTGCAGGCTGTATATTGTGAGGACTTACATGTACCACAGATCACAATATACCACAACTTTCATCATACTTTAAACTACCACAAAATTTGATTGTGGTATATGGTAATATTGTGGTATAGATGCTTAGTAGTTAGATAAATCATAACTGTACCAAATTGGAGTAACTCATCATATACCACAAAATACCACAGTAATAAACAACAAACTGCACCATAGGTCACAATGTACAGGGCCGCCAAGAGAAATTGCAGGCCCAGGGGAACCTTGGAGTTATAGGCTTACATGGCACGGGGTGGGTGCGGGATGTATGTGGATGTACCACACTTTATATGTCAATGATAAGATCACATACCACAAACTACCACAAAATATTGTAGATTCTGTAACTATGATATACCACAAACATTGTGTGTTATTTTGTGCTCTAGAGCCTTGTTTGTGCTAGTCTTGGTCAAGATGCTTCGCTTGAATTATTACACTAGCAAACTGTTGAAATCATAGCCTATTTACTGCTTTTAAAATCCAAACTCAGCTGAGAATCCCACCAACCAACAATGCCAGTGCAGTGCTACGGTCTTCATTGTTATTCGGTAACGCAATTGAAAAGACAAGTGACGCTGCACGTGCAGACGAATTTTCCTGCTCAGCGAAGCGCCTTGGCCCGTTTGTAAATTTTTTTCCGAATTTGTGGAAAAAGTCTTCGCGGGGGGTTGTTTTTCCATATACGGGCGACGATGAATTATTCAAGTTTTAATAGCCAATCAAAGATACGATGCAATAACGTATGGGATCGAGATTATTTATTCATGAAGCATGACCTTTGTACATGAACACACGCAAAATAAACCGTACCTGACCAGTCACCAGACCCCTTCATTGCTCCGGTTATACTCATGATTGACAGCATGAAGCGACATCGTTTAGCCAATGAGTACAGGCTACTGTGCTCATTTGCATAATTGGTTCGGCCCATCAAGTTGTTTGAAATCCAAAAATAACAAGACGCTCGGCTCCGCCTCGCAGTGAGCGATTCCTGTATTTAGCAATTTCTAATGTGGGAGGATTTTTTTTTTTTTTTTTTTTCTTGGCCCGTTTGTAAAATTTTTTCCGAATTTGTGGAAAAAGTCTTCGCGGGGGGTTGTTTTTCCATATACGGGCGACGATGAATTATTCAAGTTTTAATAGCCAATCAAAGATACGATGCAATAACGTATGGGATCGAGATTATTTATTCATGAAGCATGACCTTTGTACATGAACACACGCAAAATAAACCGTACCTGACCAGTCACCAGACCCCTTCATTGCTCCGGTTATACTCATGATTGACAGCATGAAGCGACATCGTTTAGCCAATGAGTACAGGCTACTGTGCTCATTTGCATAATTGGTTCGGCCCATCAAGTTGTTTGAAATCCAAAAATAACAAGACGCTCGGCTCCGCCTCGCAGTGAGCGATTCCTGTATTTAGCAATTTCTAATGTGGGAGGATTTTTTTTTTTTTTTTTTTTCTTGGCCCGTTTGTAAAATTTTTTCCGAATTTGTGGAAAAAGTCTTCGCGGGGGGTTGTTTTTCCATATACGGGCGACGATGAATTATTCAAGTTTTAATAGCCAATCAAAGATACGATGCAATAACGTATGGGATCGAGATTATTTATTCATGAAGCATGACCTTTGTACATGAACACACGCAAAATAAACCGTACCTGACCAGTCACCAGACCCCTTCATTGCTCCGGTTATACTCATGATTGACAGCATGAAGCGACATCGTTTAGCCAATGAGTACAGGCTACTGTGCTCATTTGCATAATTGGTTCGGCCCATCAAGTTGTTTGAAATCCAAAAATAACAAGACGCTCGGCTCCGCCTCGCAGTGAGCGATTCCTGTATTTAGCAATTTCTAATGTGGGAGGAGATTCGGGTAGCGGTGCATTGTTGACTTGCGAACGGTAGTAATTCGTTTATAAACGGGAGTGATTCGTGTATATAAAATGGAAGGTATGAAATAGATTTCTGAGACCATTTTTCTATATACTGTGACATGTGTACAAGTTTATGGCACCGGACTATGCTTAGGCTTTTCTATATGCCATGTGTACGGGTTTACATAGTCTGAGGTAGTCTGACTGGACACTCCATATTGGGGGTCGTAGTCCCCGGGCTTCGCCCGGGCTATGACGTGTTCGAGCTAGGGTTTACATAGACTAAGGCGTGGGGGAGAGGGTCAATACTAGCTCGCTAGGTCAATACCACTGATCACACACGGGGGATGTACCTCGAAAGGGGACATAGCCGAGCGTCTTGAACAAGACTATGTTTGTGCCAGTTTACACGGCGGCTATGGGAATAATTTTCACTGCAAAATGGCCGCCCTATGACTTGTGACGTCAGTGTAGACAGCCCTATACGCACATCGGCACTTCATATTTCACAAAGTATAGTACAAAAGGTAAATACATGACATTGTTTAGCTAAATCCAAAATGCAGTGTATCTACATATTCTAACATAATTTCCACAGACATTTTTGTGTCGCCTGCCCTAAGGCAGGAAGACACATAGGGATCACTTTGTCCACTGTTGTCTGTTATTGTAGGTGATGTCTGTTGTTGTTGTTGTCTGTTGTGAAAAAGGGTTAACATTTGCCTGTAATATCCTCATACTTTGATGGATTTAAACCAAACTTGGGTCACAGGTGCAACATGGCATCCCCCACTTGTTGATGAGGTCAAAGGTCACATGCCAAGGTCAAAGGTCATGTGAGGTCAAGTTGTAAAATAGGCTGAAAATGTAAAATTGGCCTCATTTGAAAAGTTGAAGCTCAATTGGAACCAAACTTGAATCATAGGTGCAACATGGGATCCCTCATTTGTTGATGAGGTCAAAGGTCACATACCAAGGTCAAAGGTCATGTGAGGTCAAGTTGTAAAATAGGCTGAAAATGTAAAATTGACCTCATTTGAAAAGTTGAAGTTCAATTGGAACCAAACTTGAATCATAGGTGCAACCATGGATCCCTCATTTGTTGATGTGGTCAAAGGTCACATATCAAGGTCAAAGGTCATGTTAGGCCTATCATTCACTAACCGTGACGACAGGCGACACAGGCGGTCCGAGGACAGATGTAATTTTTTAATACAACCCTTGACTGGAACTCTGAAGTTGGCCAGCAGCATACTCTGGGAAAAAATGCTGGGGGGGGGTACTCAACACAAATGACCATACGGGTACATGCCACAAACATTGGTCTCATTTTCAGCCTACTGGACATAGCCCCATGAATCCATCTTCATTGCCAATTTTGCTATAGAAATGGTTGTTTTTTCAAAATTTTCTCAAATGTGTTGGAAAATTAGTCAAAAATTATCTATATTCAGAAACCAAATTTTCTAAAAATGTTGTTAAAAATTGTCCATTTTCCTCAAATCGGCGGCAGGGTCCAGGGGTGAAGGCCCTGGAAAAATATGCATTTTTCAGTGCAAATTGACATTATTTGACCCATTCTCGTGCAATCTGCAGCCTATATTACAGCTATGGCGGAGGTCCGCAGGTTTTTAAGACCCCTGGGGGTGTGCAGAGGTGTTTGAAAGTCTCATAACAAAATTGTCATTGCAGGCAAAATTGATTTTTCTTAAAAATCTAGTCTTGTATGTCTTTCTAAGATGGACAATGGGATTATTCACATAGAAGGCGTCATGTGGTATTTCCTTGTTCGTATAACGTCAACATCATGACCTTTGCAGGCATGGCCAAGATTTCCGTTTAATGGATTTTTGTTTTCTAATTTGCAATGGTAATAGTTCTTGCATGTCCCTACTCTTATCAGTTAAAATTGTGTCGCCTCTGCATTAAATTGTTATAAAATACAAAAATATAGTGCAACGTTGTCAAACAGCTGTGTGCGTGCGGTGTGCGCTCCTCCGCGGGTACCCTACTGGATATGCCATGGAACGGATTTATGTTGGTGAGGTGTGATCATACTGATCAACAAAGTAGTGTATTGACGTTTCCACTAGGACCGAAATACCGTAGCGCTCTGGTTAGCCCCACCCCCTAAAGGGAAGATTTTACTTCAAAACATGGATGGGCTATACTCCGGGGAGGGGCCTTAGTTAGTAACTATTACCAGATACCATTCAATGTAAGCTGAAGGTCTACACTTTATTGTAGTAGATATTAAAACATTAAAAATAAACGTTTAATTTTCATCAACATTCCTCCAAAATTACAGCAAACAACCATCCCAAGGCCTCCCTTTACATTGATGGCTCTATGGAATAGTCCAAGTTTAAAAATGTGATTTTGTTTACAACAAGTGTAATTACTGCCAACCTTGTGTCCTGAATGCTAAAATTACCACCTGGGCTTCTACCGAGTGGTTATGCTTAGCTCCTGTTATTTTCTTTAAAAATTTGGTGGTGGGCTTATAAGGTGGTTGGGCTTATACCAAGTAGGGGGCTTTACCCACGCTGGTTCGGTAAAGACTTCAGTTTGACAATATGTACATGCCTGACAACTAGTACACATGCACTGTCATCCTTTCGTACATACGTGTTTGTATTAAAGGTGAAACGATGAGATTTTGAGCAACCAAATATGTGTCATATAATAGTAATTTTATATCGATAGGCCAATGGAAATTGATTCTTAGTGTCCTGTTGGAGCTTTCTAAAGGTGCGGGTCGGATTTCATATTCCTTCTTTCACCAAAGTTTCATTTTTCATATATTTTCATTATTTATCGTTTGAGTTGTAGTAAATATTAGGAAATAAACTCTAATTTACGTCTTGTAAATGATACAGCTTTAACTTCCCTGTGTTTCCTTGGTAAAATGTAAATATATTTAAATTTGTATGGATCTGTTTTATATGCTATTAACCTGGTTTGTACTTGCCCATCTCACATAAAGGTCTAGTGTATAGATTGATAGTTGAAAAAAACCAGGCAGGTTAATTTCAATTTTACTATCTTGAAGGTTCTTGTTCATCTGTTTTTTCTACCTGATATGAAAGCCCTACACTTGCTTAAGCTGCCCATGAAGTACGTGGGAAACAAGCTTGCGTTTGATGCAGACGCATAATGCATAGTGCAACCCCATCCTACCGTGTTAATATCGATGGTAACACTAAAACGGCAGTTTAGGATGTATATTGGGAAGGGAAAGAAATGATTTCAAAGCTTTCATCTGATATCAAAAGTGTTTTTTCCTACTAACTTCCGCGTTGGTTAAAACAGGGGGGTCTCAAATACAATCGGGAACAAGCACCTTTATTGAAAGCACCAAAATGAAATTGACAATACACTTTCATTTCTTCAAACCACTGTGGACTTTTGTACTCTCTTATTCTGCAATTCTCTCAAGCAATGAGTCAACGCAACATACTTTAAATCATTGTTGATACACAAGCACACTCAGCCAATATTGTTCAACTGATCCATAGTGGGATAAATTCCTGGATACACAGTTTGTTGGCCATTTCTTACCTTCATACCCCACCATACAAATTGAGCAGAAAAGCATATGAGAGAGGTCTGGATATTAACAGTCATAGCACATTTCAATTTACACACCAAAAAGATCAGCAAAGATTTCAAAAATTCTTGCTCTGCAGTCAACGACCTCCGACAATGCAGATGTATACGTGTATGTAGAAACAACATTCACATACGAATTAAGGGAAAAAAACATCTTCAAACCGTATCAACAAAGATTGCAAAAAAACATTTCAACAACTGAACCCCGGGGGGGGGGGGGGGGGGTACTCGACCCAAAATTGGGTACGGTGTGCGCCACCCTGGTAAAAAAATGACCCATGTTTATAGTGACCAAATTATACCAAAAATATGACCCATTTTATAGTTTGTTCCGAAATTTCGACCAGTAATATAGTTGGCTTTGAATTTCGACCACCATTTTCATAGATATTAAGCAAAAATCGGCCCATTTCCATAGTAATTTTACTAAATCAAAAATTCAACCATTTATTGTGATTTTAGCGAAAAATTGGAAAAATCGACCAATTTCATAGTAAAATGCGTCACAAAAAATTTGAATTTTAAAGGACCCATTTATATAGTAGAAATGACCTAAAAAAGTGACCCATCTTTATAGTAGCCTGGGGAAAAAAAAGACCATTGTGTGTAAGGCGTGAAAAATGCGATCAATATCGGGCGGCACTTATGTACCTACCTTGTCCACTGAGTACCCCCCCGGGCACCTGAAGTATTTAGTCACGACGTAATACGATAATATTCAGGAAAAAAAATTTCACACACAAAAGACGACCAAAAATCCAGTGTCTACATTCAATCCCACCTGACAATTTTAGTTACC